>OX030966.1:1247517-1290017 GCA_943735955.1 Piscicola geometra | reverse complement strand
ACACGCTGCCCTCCAACCTCCTCCAAAACCTCTTCAATCCTCCGCTCTGCCTCCACGACACCGGGCGTGATAGCATCGTTGGACGCCAGAGTCAACAAGAAGAACAATTCCTTCAGCGGGGGATTAGGCATCGTTGCCCTGAAGAGCGTCGGTGGAAAGTTGGATGCTCTGACGCTGGAAGCGCTGTCTGGCATCACGAAAGAAATCAGCGTCGCATCATCGAAGCACGCCAAGAAGACAGACAAGTACCATAATTTAAGTTTGGGAGAGCCTCTAGGTGAGAGGAATGAAGAGGAGGAGGAGGATGATGAGGATGATAGGGGAATTTATTTCAACGTTAAAAGTGACACCGTCATCACCACACTCGACGTTCAAGACTCCTTGTGAAATGACCGCTTTTGTCGCGTCTTTTGTATGTATGCCATTCCTTGATGTTTCTGTGTTTGTACTTTTTTTGTACTTATTTTTTGGGTATTTTTGTTTTTCTGGCCTATTTTTAAAGTGTTTTATTGGATTTTACGCGTTGTGCCATTTGAGATTCCGTTTTTCTTTTGTTTGCATGGGTTTCTAAGTGTTTCTAAGTGTTTGTGTGCTTGTGTGTTTGTGCTTCTAGGTGTTTGTGTGCATGCTTTGGCGGCAAGGATTATTTGCCTTTTTGTACGTCTTGTTATGCGCATTTGTACCCTCATTTGATACATTCTTCACCTTTAGAGTTCTGCCTTTATTTCATAATGTATTTACTCTTCAGATACGAGCACATCCCTTCATTGAACCGTTCTTAGTTTTTATTTAAACTCGTCCTTTTATGAGCCTGGAGACATTTTCTTAGAACTTCAGAAATTCATTTTTTATGAACGCATGCGCCACCTCTGATTTTGCATGCAGTTCAGCGTAGAGTTTATGCTATAGACTCTATAGTAAAGAGTAATTTAGAATTTTATTAATACACGCGTTTAAAGAAAAAGAAATAAAATATATAAAACATTAAAATATAAATGATTTTAAATAAAGACATATATCCTTAGATGTATCTATAAAAAGTTACCTATTAAACACAAAAATGGGTTGAGTATATCTGATGTAACAGTAAAAAATATTTGTCTACTAATTCAACTTCAAATTGAAAAGTTTAACTTGTTAAAAAAATTTTAAATTAATAAGAAAAAATGGAAATCACTCAGCTTTATGAATTCCATAACATTTATGTTTTTTTATAGATTGGCACACTTTCAGGTTTTAAAAAACATGTTTTTTACCAATAGTTTTTTTACAAATTTTTAAAATCTTTGAAAAGTTGTTCTAATTGTTGAAGTTATTTTTTGTGGTTTTTAATATTTTATTCTTTACCCCACTGGAATTAAACTTTTTATACTTTTAGTAGCTTTGGGCAGAATTGCGATTCCAGATTGTTGCAAAAAATCTTTTGAAAAAATAAATTATTTTCATTTATATATATTTATTTCTTAGGACGATAATATTTGGGTATTCAATGAATTTATATTCCAGTTTGTACATCCCAAATGAACCTCTAATTAGCAATAGTGTTGATATAAGTAGATATTTTTGGAAATAAATTGTAATAATTGAAATATTGACGCTGTTATTACATATTTGTAGACTTTAAGATATCATTATATCGTTGGGGTTGACAACTCGATTAAACAGCGCTATTTTATGAGATATTAACAAAACTATTACCATTTAACTATTTATAAAAACATAGATACAATAAATATATACTTTGTTTCAAAATCAAAATTAATTATTTGTTATATCATATAACTTGATCAAAAATTCCAAGCCATAGGCTATATATGTTTGTCCCTAAACATTTTGAAATGTACCCCCCTCCTCTTATGAAAATTATTTTTACAACTTACTGGATTTTTTAAAAGACATTTGTCAATATTTTGAAAGTTTTGAGCTATCGTATTTATATTTAACCTATTTTTGTTTATTTTATGGAAGCTTTTTGTATTTACTATATTTATTAGTAGAAATATCATGTTTGTAATGAGCAAGAAATGATTAATATAAGTAATATAATCACTGTCAAGAAAACTGTTAGACTTCATCACCCTTATCGTCATCTTTTTTCATCATCATCATCGCATCATCATCATCGCAAAAAATTCATTATTATTCTTTTTTCATAGATTTTAAAGTGAACATGATTATTCAGGTATTAAAATTTTCATCATCATCATTACCATCATCATCATCATCATCACCAGCACCATCATCACCAACACCATCATCATCATCATCACCATCATCAGTAGATGATGTAATCGTTTACGAAATTAGTGGAAGCCTGCCAATCCACCGCAATGCTTTGAAGTGCTTTGAATTGGAATGAAACCGACATTTTAAACGAATTTGTTTTTTATTTCACTAACTATAAAGTTATAATAATTCAATTTTTATTCATAGGGAAAATAAGATAATCAATTAATCAATTAGAATGAATTTAAATTCTTGAATATTTGACTTAAAATGATATAATCAAACGATATTAATTGAAATTAATTATATAATTTGTTAACTAGGTCGAAGCAAAAACCAGGTCAATTCTGTTCGCCCTATGCCACACCACTTTGCCATTGCATTTGAAGTATCTGAGATGGATGTGATGATGATGATGATACTGGTGATTATGATGATGATATAGTAGCGTTAATGATGGTGGCGAGATGGTTATGATGATAATGATGATGATGTGGGTGGTTATGATGATGATAATTATTACACAGATTTAGTGCGAATGGGGTGGCGCGCTAGTGATTTTTTCTTGAAAATCCCGAAAAGAAAGAAACGTTTTAGAAACGACATTAGGACAGTAGAGCAGTAAAATACGGAACATAAAGAACTGAAAAAGAAAAAAAAGGTTTAATAAAAAATGCGAAACACCAAAAATTAAAAAAAGAAAAAAATAGATTTAATAAAAAATTCGATGAAAAAATTTGAAAAAACTCCATCCAACCTGATACGATGTCGAGGAATTGCCAACACCTCTGGTCCCGTCGAAGCAATGTCTTCCCAGCAAAACTCAACAAAGGGTGCTTCTAATTCCCCAAAAAAACGATCCTCATATCCCACAACGAAATCCTTCACATCCATTTTTTCATCCCAAATTATTCTTTTAATCACGTCACAACAAGTTCGCATTTTTTTCTTTTTTTCTTGGGTTTCTTCGTTTTGCGTGGTAAAATGCTTTTTTTTGTTGATAGAGTTTTTACTTTTGTTTGTTTTGTTTTTTTGAGTATCGATTTCATTTTTACATTTTTTTTCTATACTATCATTCTCACAGTCAATTTTCTCCTGACCATTTTCCACCATTCCAGCCAAAATTTCTAAAACTTTCAGCATAAACTCTCCCCTTGATCCCTCCTTCACTCCCTCTATCACCTCCTCATCCACAACCACACCTAGCATCAACACTTCAGGGTATCTGTGGTCGTCATGGCAATTCGCTGTGGGAGGGGGGTGGGTGTGAGGTAAGGTGTGGGAGGGGGGTGTGAAGTAAGGTGTGGGATGGGGGTGTGAGGTAAGGTGTGGGATGGGGGTGTGAGGTAAGGTGTGGGAGGGGAGTGTGAGGTAAGGTGTGGGAGGGGGGTGTAAGGTGAGGTGTGGGTGAGAGAATAGAAAAGGTGTGTGTGGGAAATTTTAAAATTGAGAAAATTTAAATAGTTGTAATGTTTGTTTAAAAATGCGCAATGTTGAAAAAATAAATGTACAAACATAATTTCAAATAATTAGAAATACAATCAAACTTAAATGACTCACTAACCATTGAAAAGAAACTTAACTTTGGCGTTCTGGTCAAAGCTCACCTCAAAAACACCTTCATATTCCCCTCCACTGCGTACCAACTTGCTTTTCACAGGAACTGAAAACTCTTTGAGGTATTCTCTCACGAATTGTATGTCTTCTTCCATTTTAAACTTTTAAGTGTAGTGTTCTATTTTTAGGGTTTAAAGTTTAAATTTTTTTAATAATAAAAAATTATTGAATTAAACTAACTAAAGTTTTATTTAATAAGCAATTAGATGATTAGTTTGCTTTTATAGTAAACTAAGTTTCGATTTCCTGATATGATTCCTGATTGCGCAATCTTGAATTAAAACCCAGTTATAGCGTCGAATTAAAATATATCAACATTTATTTACATATTATAAACAAAAAATAGAAAACTTCAAAAATTTTAGATTTAAAATAACGTGCAACAGAATAAAATAAAATTTGCAACATTCGTTTAAGAGCTTCCAAAAAACAGAAAAAGTGGAATAAAAACTAAATTTTTGAAAAATAAAATTTAATGCGATATTATAAATTATAATTTAAAATAATTTTTATTTATAAAAAATATTGACCATTATATCCATATATTATATATTAATATCATTGATATAGTATTTAAAGATACGTAGTGAAAACTTGTAGATGGCAAATGTTAAATAGTCTAATTATTCCTAATAAATAAAAAATTTAAATGCTGTTTAAAATTTATTTAAAATATTAAAAATATTTTTTCATATTTAAAATGTATGAAAACTATTTATAAAATATATAATAATTTTTTGAACATTTTTAGTGCTTTTTCATCTATGCAATTGTCTTCCAATTATTTTTCTCTTGCGATTTATTAACTAATTGTTATCTATTTTGTACAATTAATTGTTTTAAAAAACATAATAATATATTAATAATAATAAATCATATGGTCTTATCAATGTGCGGTTTCAGGTTGCAGTAATGACAAAAACAGATTTTTTCACAAGTATTTCATTAGCTGTAAATTTTGTACATATTTCCAGCTTCACCACGAAAGGCAGAATATCTGATAAAGTTATGCAAATTTGACCATTTTGTCATCGAGCATCAACTTTGAAAGCGAACATCTCGGCTTAAATAAATTGTCGATCAATGAAATTTTTGAAAGAACGTATTTGTGTGCTAGTATTCAACTTATTGTCAGGTCGGGTTCAGAACCTGCTAGTAGTACCACGTAGACTAGTACAACCTGTGTCGTGGTCGGGTCGTCGGCGACTAAACCGTCGGCAAGCACACCATCTTGTCACTATTATTCCGACTTTTTGGTTTGGAGGCAATCCTAGCGTATTAGCACACAACTAAAACACTTATTGTTTTTTTTAGTGTGTTTGTTTCTCATAATAAAAACAATAAAATATTTTTTTCGAATTTTTATTTTGAAAGTACTATATAAAACGTATATTCTAATATACAAGTATATGAAGTTTGTATAATGCCGTCATATATATATAGTATACTATATTACTATAGTAAATAATGCAGTCAACAGTCAACTGCTGTCAACAGTAGTGTCAGTATCAATGCCGTTAATGCAAGATTTTACGCTGCAACGTGACTCACTTATTAAGCCTAACAACATATGAGACCTCTAATGCTAATTTCAACTTTTAAATAGCTATATCTTCGTTATTTGTAATCGCTTAGTAATATATTTAGTATATATTTTTTTGTTTTAAAATCCTTTTTCCGAAAATAATAATTAAAACTCTGAAAAGAAAAATAAAAAATCCGTGCAACTAGCTACTAAAAAATACGACAATGCTTGTATCATTGTCCAATTAGTTTTTTTATTTCATTTTTAAACTTATTGAATATTAACTTATGCCTCAATTTCACCCAATAAATCAATTAATCTATTACATAAATTTTTTCCTCACATATTTATAAATTTAAACATTATAATTAGCTTCTAATTATCAGTGATGGGCACTTCAACTACTTTTGAGTAGTTAAACTTTTGCTAACTACTTAATTACTTTTGATTAGTTAAACTACTAGTTAACTACTAACTACTTTTCAGTAGTTAAACTTTTAGGGCTTAACTACTTTTCAGTAGTTGGAGTAGTTAACTACATTTCAACTACTTTTGCTCAAAGTTTAGCATATATTATATCGACACCGGCTGTAATACTTAACAGTCAATAACTTACTGTTATATTCATATTACTGTTTATGTCTACATAGGTAAGACAGAGGAGAAAAATATAATTGTCACTAATAATACTGTGTAATTTTCTTGATATCAGAGCAGTCAACACAAAAACAATGGAAGTATTTACTCATATATATATATATATATATATATATATATGTATATATATATATATATATATATATATATATATATATATATATATATATATATATATATATATATATATATATATATATATATATATATATATATATATATATATATATATATATATATATATATATATATATATATATATATATATATATATATATATATATATATATATATATATATATATATGTATTTACTGCTCAATTGATGGTGGTATTCAAGTACCATGTAGTGGGTAGGATAATTAAGTTCAATCAATCAATCAAATAGATTTCTATAGCGCTCTTTCTTCAAATTCAAGAGCGCAAAGTGGTACAAATATTCATAATATCTTTAAAACTCAGAGTGATTACAATAAAATGGCCAGTTTAAAACAGTTTTTAGAGTTTCATAACACAAAGACAAATAAAAGACACTTTTATAAGTTTTACACTATAGCGTTACTCTTTAATAACGCTCTCAGCTTTGGTTACTTGCCTTAAGAAGACAAGTTTTTCAAACATGCTGTCAGAAAGTTTACAACGCCTTGGAATCAGAATTTGTCCAGCAGCACTGAACAACCTTTCGACTGCAGCACTACTGGGCAAGGATGCATTAAATTTCAGAAAGGCATTACACAGTCGAGGAAATTTAAATGGCACTTTTAGTTCAGTGTCAGCACTAGAAAGATAATTATGAATTTCTCCCTATGCTGCTGTCACCAGTAGTGTCAGTATCATTGCTTTCTGTCACAAAGGAAACTGATAATTATAAATGTAGATTTTTTGTAGAAAAAATTATCTTTTAACTACTTTTGAGTAGTTAAACTACTCTCTAACTACTGACTACTTTTGAGTAGTTAAACTTTTTGCCTTAACTACTTTTGAGTAGTTTAACTACGTAGTTAACTACTAAGTAGTTAACTACTGCCCATCATTGCTAATTCTAAGTATAATTAAGCTTTTTAACAATTTAAATTTAAAGATTTCCAAAAAACTCAATGAAGGACGAATGAAAGTTGGTCATATTCAGAAATAATAAAAAAAGATTTTAAAAGAACATGAAAGAGTCTGCAGTGGGCATTTCTCTTCAAAAAATTATGAACCATATCCCATGTATAAATTTAAATTATTTTATTCTTTATATTAATTATTTATATATATTTGATTGATCTTTTATCAAAGTCCAGCTTTGTAATAAAAATACATAGTTGTTTCCATATGAAAACAATTTATTGAATAAAATAAAACAAATGAAAAATAGAGTCTGTATAAATTTTATTTAAAACATAATGATGAACATGAAAAAAGTAACTAATGAAACTAAGTCCTCTCTAGTTCCCAATAAGAGAGGCTCTTGGAGGGCTTCACTAAGATTGAATATCTTAGAATATCTATAAAAAATCTCTGGTCGCAGTCTTTTGAAGTTCGGCAGTGTATTGTTGTTGTTCAAAGCTGGAAACGATTTACTGAGAGTAGCTAGTTGCACGGATTTTTATTTTCACTTTTTTGAGTTTTAATTATTATTTTCTGAAAAAGGAGTTCAAAACATAAAAAAATATAATAAATATATTACTAAGCGATTACAAATAACGAAGATATAGCTATTTAAAAGTGGAAATTAGCATTAGAGGTCTTATATGTTGTTAGGCTGAATAAGTGGGTCGATTAAAATCAAGTGTGCGGCTTGTATTAACGGCATTATACAAACTTCATATACTTGTATATAAGAATATACGTTTTATTAAGTGATTTTCAAATAAAAATTCGAAAAAAATGGTTTTATTGTCATTATTATATTATTATTATTAAATATTCTTTTACAAAATACGGTTATTATTTTCCTTCTAAAAAATGTGCTCATAATAATTATATTTGAAAAATAATTATTTAAAAATATGCGATTAATAATTTTGGTTTTAAAAGATGCTTTAACTAGATAATTCAGTACTCAATCAATTATAGTACGAGTTCAATCAGCATGGGCGGCGATCCTGGGGGGGTCCACCTTAATGTGAGTATGTGTCTAAAAAATATTCTTTGCTTAATTAAATACTCCTTCATCTACTTTTTTAAAAATCTCTATGGCGTAGGCGGGAATTTTGAGGGGGTCCTGGGGTCCTCCTTTAAAAGGACTCCCTCACTCTTTCAAAAATACACATTTCTCAACTCTCATTTTGATACGAGCCTAATCGTCAACCATGGGATAAAAAAATGCAAATACAGTAATACACTGTGAGTATGTATGGGCAGCGATGCTAGGGGGGTCCTGGGGTCCATCTTAACATGGACCCCTCAGTTTTACAAATACAATAACTTCTCAACTTCTTTTTTGATACAAGCATACTCGTCAACCATGGCATAAAACAGAATTTTCATTCAGTAATATATTTTTTGAATTTTCGCAAGTAGACATTCAAAATGCTTTTCACAAAATATCGGTTCACTTTTTGCAAGCAGACTGATTTACATTTTTATTTAAAAAATCATTCATATTGTGCTACTTATTTTGCATGGGCGATATTCATAGGGGGATTCTGAGGTCCACTTCAATATCGACCCTTTCAATTTTTTAGATGAACCAAGGTTAATGAATTTCAAAAAGCTTCGAACATTAACTAAAGTTGTGGTTAATTCAAACTACAAGTTTCATATCGCATAACTGCCAACATGAAATGCTGAAGCCTTTAGCTCATTCTATCGTTAAAAACATAGTGTTCACTGTTGATGCCGAATCATGCCAGTTTGGTGTTGTGGTTGACGGCACAAAAGATTGCAATGGGTTAGAGCAGGAATTGATATGCATTCGTTTTTTTGATGAAGCTCTGAATGTTAATGAACAGTTTATTGGTTTATTCAGGCCACCAGATACGATCGGAAAAACATAATCTGCTATAGTAAAAGATTTTCTGATCAGAATTATGCTACTTATAGAAAAACTAAGAGCTCAGACTTATGACGGCACTGTTACATGAACGGCCGATATAATGGTTGTCATGCTATTATCAGCAGTGAGCATCCGCTTGCATTGTTTTTCCACTGTTCTGCACACTGTAAAATCTTTTTTTCCAGCACACAGCTGCCGCAATTCCCTTTGTGAGCAATTCACTTCAGTTTGTCCAAGAGTTAGGTGCTTTTTATAATCGTTCAGGGAAGGTCAAGAAGCAGTTTAGTGATGATTTAGTGTCTCTTATAATTGACTTTCCTGATGAGCCACTGAGTAAAAAGTATAGTATATAACTTCTTTGTCCTACAAGATGGCTGAACAGAGTTTCTACAGTGTCTTCTGTGCTTGAACATAATGAAGTGGTACTTGTTAGCTTGGAATCATTTGCTTCCATTGGTACTGCTGATGAAACAGCTGAAAGGCTTGAGGCATTTTTTCAACGGGGCACTACTGCACTAGCCCTCAACAAGTTGTTTTGGTGTTTTCACTGCTGGAACAGTAAAACAAGTCGTTGCAATCAGCAAGTGCCACGGTCAGTAGAATGATTGCAGCGACTGATTCAGTTGTGCAAGAGCTGCGTCGCCTACGATCAGATGAACAGTTTAACGCCATTTTCAGAGATGTCAACAGTATGGTTTTGGCATATGATCTCGAGCCGATTGCTGTACCTCGGGTGCGAAAGCCGCCACAAAAGTATTGTGGGCTGGGCCCAGCTTATGTGACAACAACACCAGAGGAACATTATCGAGCAGCATATTACGCTGTCATAGACATTGCAATCATGCAACTCACAGAAAGGTCAATCGAGATTCTCCTGGTTTGCGTTCATACTTGCAGCTGGAGACAATGCTGCTAACTAGTGAAGTGAACCATGATATTTGCAAGCAGTATCGTGAGTTAAATGAAACTGGTCTTTGTTCACAGTTAGCTATGTTTAAAGACCAGTATGAATACAGAACTTTTGCACAAACGCACAAATAATTCAAGCTATGATCACGGAAGTCAGAAATCTGTTTCCTTAAGTTGAAAGATTGATCAGATTGATGCTTGTGTGTCTAATAACGTCATGTACTGCAGAAAGATCTTTTAGGGCTTTGCGGGGTCTTAAGACTTGGTTGCGGGCACCTATGACACAGCCTCGCTTGAATTCACTGGCCGTTTGTCATGCACATCAGGATGTACTTGACAGTCTGGATTTGAAAAGACTAACAGAAGAATTTGCTAATCGGTCAGACATTCGAAGGGGTCTTTTTGGCAATTAGAGTGAACGAGCTGTGGGGAGAGGGCAGGAAGACAGGCAGAGAGGGTATTTTATGTTATCTAAATGGCCCACAGTGTATATGTAGAATCTAGATATGCACTGTGGGCCAAAAAAAATCTCCCAATGTATATTTGTTTATAACTTTGGCAAATTTAAATCTATTTGTAATTTTTTTAAACTATTGTACTCAGAAATGAATGGAAAACAAGATGTTATACAATTTATTTGATGGGTTGATGGCTAGTTTTAATTGAATTTATATAGATGACAAATAATAAAAGGTACTAAAATCGCTATTTTTTTCTTCAAATCGTTCATAGTGGCAATAGAAAAGTATTTTTATCAAACTTTTGTTTAAAGTTTGGCGATACAAATATTAATAGTTGATACAAAAAGAATTAGCAATACAGCAAACAATACTAAATAGTATCGCTAATACTGTATTGGTCGATACCTGTTTTTTGATTCCAACCCTGGGGTGGACCCCCCCAAGATTTTCCGCAGATCGCCACCCCTGTTAATCAGTTACCTACAGTTGTTGGCATTCATCCATCTTGTGAGATGATGATAGCGATCTAATGTGTTCTTTGACGACAGCTTCTAGAGTGGCTCAGCAGACCGATCCTGGATCGACAGTCTCTGCTGCAGCGGCTGCAGGTGAAGTCGGAAGGACATCATAGATGACAATCCACCGCCTTAAGGACTCCGACTCCTGATTTTTTCTCGGGGTTGACTCCCAAAGCCTTTTCCATGAATGGAAAGCTTGCAAGGCAGCACCGGTTGGTAGTCAGAGTTTTCCTTTTCTTAGATGGGTTGCCTTCCTGGGCTGACGAGCCCCATCTGCCCGAAGCGACTGGTTTTAAGGCGCCAGTGACCCGCCTTTGCCCCTTCTCCTGTCAGTAGAAGCAGTTCCGCCGCGAGCAGGCCAGGAGTTGGACTTAGTTGTCAGAGGCGGTACAGAGACGCACGCCGTAAAGGAGCACTTTGTAGGCAGTGGGTGCTTATCCCCACTGCCACCCCTTGGCTATGACAACCTTGGAACCAAAAAATATGGAAAGCTTCACGAATTTGCGTGTCATCGTGCAATTCAGGTCTTGCTAAATGTTCATTCTGTGTCTCACCCACATACAAGAGAAATGTTAGCACTTAAATTATTGAGTACCCTAGATTATTAGCTTCTTTTGCGCAAGACATTGTTTCAGCTCCCGCTTCACAAGCGTATGTGGAAAGGGTGTTTTAAGTGTGCGGATACCTAACTGCAGGGGAAAAAATCGCCTCAGCAAAAATCTGGAATTGACGACATTTATGAAAATAACAGCGTATATTATGAATAATATATTTATATATCTTTTATATATTTTGACTTTTAAACATTAATTTGGACTGTATTATAAATAAAAATTCATTTTTTCTCCATCTTGATTAACTGTAACTGTAACTAATAAAAATAACTAAAACTGAAATAGTAACTTAAAAATTAAAATTTTCATAACTGTAACTTGAATAGTAACTGAATAATTAAATTTTTCATGACTGTAACTTGAACTTGAACTGAAAAATCCGAACTGGAAAATCACTGCTTTTGACTCTCTAAACGCCTCTCAACTTTAGACTCGAAAAGGGTTTCGGATTAGGATTTCATGGGTTGTAGGTTAACTGCACACTGCACACATCGCGCTGCATGTGTTAAATGCACATTTTCTTTTGCGCATTTCTTATTTTTTACAGAAAAAACGTTAATTTAGGGTTAAGGTTAGGGTTAGGGTTTTCAGAAAAATCGCATTTCAAGAAGAAATGTGCAAAAACAAATGTGCATTTAACACATGCAGCGCGCTTTCGTTTGTGTGCAGTTAACCTACAACCGATTTCATGCGATATTTTGGTATTATTTTTGCCCTTTGTTCATGTGAACAATAAAATGCCCAAAATGTTTTTAATATCTTAAATAGAATAAAAAAAACATTCAAATTTATAATACTGGCGTCATGAACCAGGCTTAAAAGCACTATAAAGTTACTTTTTTATTTCAGTTGTCAAAATAAGCTTTTAATTTAGGTTTTTAATTTGAATTTTCGGCACTACTCTTAGAGAAGCCGAACTATATTATTCATGTTCATTTAACTCCTCCCACTTTTTTTTATTGACACATGTAAACAATTCTCAATTAAGCGCTTAATTTAAAATGCAGTTTTTATATTGAACACTTCATATTTGCGAAGGCAATTTAACTATTTTAAGTATTTCACTATCGTATCTTCCAATTATAAAACCATATTTCGAGTCAATATTTTTTATAGACATTCAAGTTCTATTTTCAATAATGACTCGAAATATGGTTTTATAATTGTAAGATACGATCAATCAATCAATCAATCAATCACTAATGATTTGTATAGCGCCCTTTCCTAAGTGAACAAAAGCGCTCTTCAAATAAATTTGTTAAATAAAACGGTTTTTAGACCACTACCAATATATGTATATATATCAATTTGAATATAAAAAAAACAATCAACCTCAATAATCCAACCTCACCCACACCACCATGATAATCACCGCCAAAAAATCACTATCACCACCAAAAAAAATTCAATCATCACTACAGTACCAACACTCATACCACCGCACAATCATCACCACATCATCCTCGAAACCATAAAACACAATCATCATTCTTGTAAATTTTCTGTCTTGCCACTGGTGCCGAGGCTGCGATAGAGGGTGAAGAAGAAGTCTTTGCCAGCACTGGAACTGCTGCTGCTATGGAAGGTTTTCTTCTTTATGTCGCAGCTCACTTGATTCCCTGCGGCCATCTTGGTCAGCTGCGGCCATTCCTCGACAGATTCAAAACAACCAGCATTCGCACAAAAAACATTCTAATTAATTAAATGTAATTTTATTTAGATTTAAGATTCTAAAATTTTAATATATTATATCCAAAACCGTTTATTCTACAATGATAGTGAAATACTTAAAATAGTTAAATTGCCTTCGCAAATATGAAGTATTCAATATAAAAAACTGCATTATAAATAATAATTCTTAAAAAATGCGCTTATATTATTTTTAAAAAAGTATTTTCAATTAAGCGCTTAATTGAGAAGTGTTTACAAGTGTCAATCAAAAAATGTGGGAGGAGTTAAATGGACATGAATAATATAGATCGGCTTCTCTAAGAGTAGTGCCGAATTTTTATTCATAAAAAAAGTTTCATAAATATACGAGAGGTATTGAAAAAGTATAGTGAAAAAGTTAGACTCTCAAAGTCAGATCCATGAAACGCATATTTATTCAGGTAAACAGCGCTGTACGTAATTCTCCTAAAATTTCAATTTATTCGAGTTTAAATTTTACCTATTCACCTTTTAAACTTTAAAAGGTGAATAACTTTTCAACCGATTGGAATATTGAAAAAATAAAAACAGATTCACAATCTGCAAATAAAAATCTATTAAACGTATTAATTTTTTTAAATTGACAATTTTGAAAAATTCGAAACATTACGAAACATTTTTTACCCTCTTCTTTTTTGGCCTTCATGCCTTTAACAAATTGTTTTAAGTTTTTTCTGCACAGAATATTTCTTGAGAAGTTGGGTGCCCTAAAGACAAGGCAAGCTTCGTTGCACACAGGAGTTGTTACCAATGCCGCCTCAAGCAACTCTCGACCAAAATGTAGCAACTTTAGTTTATGCAAAATTCTTACACTGCCTTACAGCCAGTTTATCTTAGCAATACTTCACAAAATCCTAGACATTCAGCAAAACACACAAGCAACAACACGAACACCAAATGTGTGAGACATTTAAAAACACAGACACAGATAAGGACGACATAGTGGCTCGGTATGCAGGAATAAACATGAAGAGGAGGGTGCTGTTGTACGGATGGGGAGTCGTCAAGACTGGAGCCCTTGGTTTGTGCCATTCACCCTTCCCCAATGCACTCATGCATGCTCAGTAACACACATTCACAAACTCAAAACACACACAGGGCTCAAGTGGCAACCAGGTGGTAGGGATGTACAGCTGACTCCAGTGAAATTGCACGATTGGAGCAAAGATTGTAAGGTGTGTGTTTATGCTTGTTTGTGTTATTATATGTGTGTGTGTGCTTTTGTGCTGCAGGTGTGCGTGTGTGTGCCTCAAGACATCATCACGTGCCAGGTAGAGAAGCTTGCATGCGGGTACGGCACCACGTGTGTTGTGGGCTGCAACAACAGAGGTGCTCATTTCAATAATCTTTCAAGTCTCCTTCTTTTGTCCTAAATACTTTTTCTCACTCCTACACACATAATAATAATAATAATGACGAGCATTATTATAGTGGCGTATAACCCGAACTGGCTTCCAGGCCACTTAGGCTGCATATTTTCATTTGCGCCTTTGGGTTACTAGGGCATTGGTTGCACTTGAATCTAGGATCCTTCATTGTTGGTCAAGCCGAGAGTCGTTACTGACTCGGCTACCTGTACTCCCATTAGCATACAGACAGACAGTCAGACAAACAGACGCACACACTGACATACACACACACATACACACATACACAAACACACACACAAAAAATAACTACACACATTCACGCACCCAGGAGCACAAGTACTAAAAGTTGCAGGCATAAACTCAGATTGTCAACTAGGCAGCCAACTTGACTCAAGTTTGTTTATGCACCATCATCATCATCATCCCTACTACCACAAAGTGCAAATATATGATATGTTGTATGGTAGGCAAAAACGACAGGAAAAGCCTCGCAGAGCTCTCCATCCTCCCTCCAGGAACACGCATCAGGGTTCGTCAATCTGTCTTTGTGTCTGTCTTTGCCTTTGTGTCTGTCTTTGTCTTTGTGTCTGTCTTTGTCTAAGTATTTTTCAGTCTTGCATTGTTTAGAATATTCGTGTGTCCATGTGTGTTGGTGATTTGATGTGTCTAGAGGATGAAGTGACTGCACTGCCAACAGGACGTGTCGCTTGGCAGGGCGCACACCTTGGTCGCCACTGACAACACAGGTTCTCCAACAACAACTTCATCATGCCAAATACAGCAACAAATACATCTATAACAACAACAAATACATCTATAACAACAACAAATACATCTATAACAACAACAAATACATCTATAACAACAAATGTATCTATAACAACAAATACATCTATAACAACAACAAATACATCTATAACAACAACAAATACATCTATAACAACAACAAATACATCTATAACATTAACAAATACATCTATAACAACAACAAATACATCTATAACAACAACAAATACATCTATAACAACAACAAATACATCTATAACAACAACAAATACATCTATAACAACAACAAATACATCTATAACAACAACAAATACATCTATAACAACAACAAATACATCTATAACAACAACAAATACATCTATAACAACAACAAATACATCTATAACAACAACAAATACATCTATAACAAAAACAAATACATCTATAACAACAACAAATACATCTATAACAACAACAAATACATCTATAACAACAACAAATACATCTATAACAACAACAAATACATCTATAACAACAACAAATACATCTATAACAACAACAAATACATCTATAACAACAACAAATACATCTATAACAACAACAAATACATCTATAACAACAACAAATACATCTATAACAACAACAAATACATCTATAACAACAACAAATACATCTAATGTACAGAATGGGCACAATGTACAGCATGGGCATAACAATCACCAACACAGTGTACAGCATGGGCAACAACGTGTACGGCCAGTGTGGCAGGAGTATCATCCAAGACGAACTCTTCAGGTGCTCCTTCATTATGCATGCAAGCTTCCTCATTTCCATGCAACTCAACTCATTACTCATGCAAATTATATGAATGCTTTACTGATGCAGCGACAACCCGGTGGTCACTGCCATCAAGTTTGATGCAGGCATCAGACAGGTGTGTCTCCACCATTCAACCACCCTCCTTTACCCCCCACACCTCTCTACACCAGCCACCCACACCACTTCACCATCCCATCACACCAGTAAACCATCGCACTACACCACCACACCACCACACCATCCCACCACACCATCCCACCACACCACTCCTCTATGTGACTCATAGCAAGGAACAATGACTGCACACAGGTCGAGTGTGGACAGGACCACAGCATGGTGTTGTTGCAAGACGGCAGACTCTTTTCTTGCGGCATCTCCTCAGACGGACAAACGGGTAAGTGTCTCCTCGAGCGGCCCTGCATCCTCTTCTGCCATTTCTTTGCTGCGCTAGTTTTCCCGATCTAGGCCTGAACACTCTGCCAGAGGTGCTTCGTCTCTCAGTGCCTGCCACATCGTCTGCATGTAAGCCCAATGCCTGCTTGCCAGTCCCTGGTGAGGATGGGATTTGAGCTGAAGAAGTCTGTCTATGTTGTTGTCCCGCTTCCCAGCCATGTCTATGTTGTTGTCCCGCTTCCCAATCATGTCAGTGTTGTTGTCCCGCTTCACAACCATGTTCTTGATGATGTCCTGACTCCCAACCATGCCCAAACATGTCCGTGATGTTGTCCCGCTACCCAACCATGCCCAAGCATGTTCTTGATTTTGCCCCGCTTCCCAACTATGTCCCAAGCATGTCCGTGATGTTGTCCCGCTTCCCAACCATGCCCAAGCATGTCCGTGATGTTGTCCCGCTTCCCAACCATGCCCCAAGCATGTTCTTGATGTTGTCCCGCTTCACAACCATTCCCCTATCATGTCCTTGCCCTTGCCAAGACTCGCTCGTTTTCAATGGGACTGTTGTTGAGACTTCATTTCTGTTGTTATTGTTTAGACCTTTATTCTTGTTTTTGTTGTTCATGTTATTTTTGTTATACATTTCATTTATGTTGTTGCTCCACTATCATTATTGGACCACAAAATCTCAGGTCAGCAGCATTATCATAACGTGGAGTCTTTCAAAGAGGTGGCAGGAGATTTGAAGGGACACAAGATTGTGCAGGTGTTCTGTGGTGTGGTGTTTTGTGTTCTGTTGTGGTTTGTAGTTTTTTGTGGTGTGTTGTGTTGTTCTATGATGTGTTCTGGTCTGTTGTGGTGGGTTTTAGTATTTTGGTGTTCTTTGTTATTCTGTGGTGTTTTTTGTAGTGTGTTGTTGTGTGTTGTCGTGTGTTGTGGTGCTCTGTAGTATGTTGAGGTGTGTTGTAGTGTTGTGTGGTGTGTTTAGGTGTGTTGTGGTGTGTTGTAGTGTAGTGTTGTGTGGTGTGTTGTGTTGTGGTGTGTTGTGTTGTGGTGTGCTTTAGTGTTGTGGTTTGTTGTGTTGTGTTGTGGTGTGTTGTAGTGTTGTGGTTTGTTGTGGTGTGTTGTGTTGTTCTATGATGTGTTCTGGTCTGTTGTGGTGGGTTTTATTATTGTGGTGTTCTTTGTTATTCTGTGGTGTTTTGTAGTGTGTTGTGGTGTGTTGTCGTGTTGTGTGGTGTGTTGTGGTGTGTTTTAGTGTTGTGTGGTGTGGTGTGGTGTGTTGTGGTGTGGTGTGTTGTGTTGTGGTGTGTTGTTTTGTGGTGTGCTTTAGTGTTGTGGTTTGTTGTGGTGTGTTGTAGTGTTGTGGTGTTTTGTAGTTTGTTGTGGTGTGTTGTGTTGTTCTATGATGTGTTCTGGTCTGTTGTGGTGGGTTT
Organism: Piscicola geometra; assembly: GCA_943735955.1. NCBI lineage: Eukaryota > Metazoa > Annelida > Clitellata > Hirudinida > Piscicolidae > Piscicola > Piscicola geometra. The sequence goes on along the minus strand of OX030966.1, from coordinate 1,272,015 downwards.
TAGTATTGTGGTGTTTTTGTTATTATGTGGTGTTTTTTAGTGTGTTGTGGTGTGTTGTGGTGTGTTGTGGTGTGTTGTCGTGGTGTGTTGTGGTGTGTTGTGGTGTGTTTTAGTGTTGTGTGGTGTGGTGTGGTGTGTTGTGTTGTGGTGTGTTGTTTTGTGGTGTGCTTTAGTGTTGTGGTTTGTTGTGGTGTGTTGTGGTGTGTTGTAGTGTTGTGGTGTTTTGTAGTTTGTTGTGGTGTGTTGTGTTGTTCTATGATGTGTTCTGGTCTGTTGTGGTGGGTTTTAGTATTGTGGTGTTTTTGTTATTCTGTGGTGTTTTTTAGTGTGTTGTGTTGTTGTGTGGTGTGTTGTGGTGTGTTATGGTGTGCTTTAGTGTTGTGGTTTGTTGTGTTGTGGTGTTGTGTGTTGTGTGCTTTAGTGTTGTGGTTTCCCACTTTTAGCGCAAACTTTAAGTAATTGTTTCCCAACCATATTCTGTGGTGTTTTTTAGTGTGTTGTGTTGTGTTTTAGTGTTGTGTGGTGTTGTGGTGTTCTTTGTTGTTCTGTGTTGTTTTGTGGTGTGTTGTAGTGTTTTGGTGTGTTGAGGTGTTGTGTGGTGTTCTGTGTTGTTATGTGCAGGCTTGTAGAGCCGAGCCGGAACCGTGAAGCCGAAAAGCCGCTATATATTGCAAAAGCCGGAGATCATATTAAATATTCTAACACCAACATGTGACGTAGTAAGAGACGGCGTTTAAAGGATTTTTAACAACTAAAAGTAATTTTTAGGAATAACCCTAACCCTAAAGCTCCATCCCTTTACTACGTAACTCCACCCATTTTTTGGTGGTGTTGGATTTTTTATTAAGACCCCAAGCTTGAGCCAAATCTGAAAAATCTGGTGGCTCCGGCTTTTTTTTAAAGCAGAATCTTTTCTTCAATCTACAACGAAACCAAAAAAATATTTCAAAATGAAAACTATGTAACTAAAACAATTTTTGAAAATTGACTTTTACATTAAAAAACTTAATAAAATTATCGTGGCACGACAAAATGACTCCACACATTTTGTTCACAGCCCACGATTTAAGCTGGATGGCTTCAGTCGTTGGCTGCCCTGGGTCGGTGTATGCCGAGATTTGTTGTCTGCCAGGACGCTTTCGTGCTTTCATCTCGGACTCGTAAAACAAATAGCGGTGCACATGCTCATCCACGGGCATGCGAACTTCGTATTACGAAGACAATGACCAGTAAATGCAATTTGTGCGCTCCTTTTAGGCTTTTATCAATTCAACAATTTGGTTGACACAGAGTAATTTAAGGTTCAAGAAATATTTGTAAAAATTATTTCTCATTTATGTAACACAGAGATAATACATATAATTTAAATTGTAAAAATAAATAATAAGGCCTAAACTAATTAGAACTAAACATCTAGAATGCAACACAACAATTTCATTTCTACAAAATCTTTAACTAGGATAAAAAGGTCATCTCCTGGTTTTAGTTATTCAAGGCCAACTTTTCCTCTCCCGAGGGTGGGGCCTGTCTGAAAAGTCTCAATCTCTCTCTCTAGAGTGGTTTGAAAAAAATAGTAATTTTTAATTTAACCAATCAGATATTCTTATCTTGTGCTTATGATAAATTACTTTTTTGAGACAATGTTTCAGTTAAAAGTTTGCTCAAGTTTGTCTCCTGTGACACCCTCTGTATAGGGAGCTGGAACCGAGCAGGAGCCCCAATATTTTAGGGAGCCGAAGCCAGAACCGAGCCGATAAAAAATATGACGGCTCTGTAAGCCTTGTTCTGTGTTGTGGTTTTGTGGTGGGTTGTGGTTTTGTGGTGTCGTGGTGTTGTGGTGGCTTGTGGTATTTTGGTGGCTTGTAGTGATCTGTGGTGGTTGTGGTGGGTCTCGGTAGGGTGTGTTCTGGTATGTTGTGGTGTTGTGTGAGGTTCTGTGGTGTGTTCTATTTCGCTGTCGTGTGGTGTACTGGGTTGTGTGGTGATGTGGTGTAGTGAGGTTTGGTGAGGTGAGGTGTAGTGTGGTGAGGTGTCGTGTGGTGAGGTGTCGTGTGGTGAGGTGTAGTGTGATGTTGTATGGTGTGGTGAGGTGTAGTGTGTAGTATGGTGTTGCATGTGGGATGTGTAGTGTGGAGTTGCATGTTGGGGTGTGTTGTGAATGCTTGTGAAGCCGCCATTTTTTCGCCTTTTCTTGATCATTTGTGGCTTCAGCTGCGATTCCGACTCGGGTTCCGGTTTGCCTCAGAGGAAATTTCACATGTTAAATACTAGTGCAAACTTTTGACTAAAAAAAAAAAGCACAATTTATGATAAATAGAAACTTCTGTTTTGTTAATAAAAATTTATTTTTCGATAGTTAAAGATGTAAGAATAAAATTGTTTTGTTGCATTATAGATTTTTAGTTTTTATTAATTTAGGAAATATCATTTATGTTTACAATTATGATTTTAATTATTCTTTAAAATTATCTTTGTGCTGCATAAATAATTTATATATATATTTTTTGATGTTGAATTCCTTTGTGTCAACTAAATTTGTTAACTAACAAAAGAAAAAAGGAAACAAATTTTTATTAACCCATTAATGCCCAAGGGATCCGCTATACGACCTCACCAGGCGCAAATAGCATACGAATATAAAACGATTTCATGTTTGAACTTTTTAAATTTGATTTTTTCAGACAAAATTCTTTATTAATCTTTTTCATTTTTTGATGATTACAGATTACAATAAATAATTGTTCAACTGCCAGGTTGATAGATATTGATAATTTACATAATGGATCATAGCAGTGCTTGTGCCCAATGCTCCAAATTGGGATCCTCGTTTTATAAGGGGTTAAAATAAACTCAACATAATTATTTTTTGCCAGTGTGTTGTTATGGTCCTTTTGAGTAAGTAGAATCAACAGAAACACTGTGGCATGGTCACTAATTATTTGAACCTTAATGGGTTCAAACAAAAAAAATCGAATTATTTAATGTCAAGAATTAAATTTTTTTAAACAAATTGAATGTATTGTTTTTTCATTGAAAATAAAAATCTAATTGTATTAATTTTTGTCAATGTAATTTTACCAATGTTGGAAAAAAGGAAATAGAATAAGTCAAAAATTGATTTTGATTGCAATTTTATTTTATTTAAGATCTTTCCATGGATCGTGTAAACAAAATTCAGAAAGAAACGAAAACAATTATTCATTTGACTAGGACAAAATTAGCGGCTCCAAAGTTATTTGGTGTGGTTCGTTGTTGTGTGGTGTGCTGTGGTGTGGTGTGGTACGTTGTTGTGTGGTGTGCTGTGGTGTGGTGTGGTGTGGTACGTTGTTGTGTTGTGTGGTGTGGTGTGGTGGCATATTGTCTCATACACAACACAGGTCTCATCTAAAGCGGACACAGTTTTAGCAGTTTCAGGTGCTCCATTTATTATGTGTGTGTATGTATGTGTGTGTGTTTGTGTGTGTGTATATATGTGTATTTTTGTATGTATTTGTGTGTTCGTGTGTTCTTGTGTTTGTATAGGCGTGTGACTTGCAGATGAGGGACTTATGTTTGGCTGGGGCAACAATGAGTACGACCAACTCGCCTGTGTCAGTGAGGAGCAACAGGTGTGCTGTGCTGTGCTGTGGTGTGCTGGTAGTTGTGTTAGTAGTCGTTATTTGCCTTTGGTTGTGAGGGATTTGGTGTTGTGACAGTGGTGTGAAAAAACTATTTGAAACTTATATCGGCTTGACGTCTAAAGAACGGATAGCTTCAAGCTTAATGATGATGATGATAATAATAATGCGTATTCATAATGTGCCAAGGCACGCAACTGAGGCGCCACTCACACAACATACGTCATAAAACACCGCATCATATACACTAGGTATATGATAGCTCATGGTTGTTTGAACAGGGATTCGAACTGGCGACCTTTAAGTTGCAAGTCCAACGACTTACCATCTAAGCCAACCCGCTGGCTATGATTTTGATGATGTTGTTATTGAAGTTCGTTTAGTTGATGAGCAGTCTGGTGAGTATGTCTTCAACCAGCTGCGCTGTTTCGTCCCAGGCCTGTGCACTGTCCTCTCTGGTTCCAGGGCTGTGCACTGTCCTCTCTGGTTCCAGGGCTGTGCACTGTCCTCTCTGGTTCCAGGGCTGCGCACTGTCCTCTCTGGTTCCAGGGCTGGGCACTGTCCTCTCTGGTTCCAGGGCTGTGCACTGTCCTCTCTGGTCCCAGGGCTGGGCAGTCTGTCCAGAGATGAGTTGTTGTCTCCTGGGCTGTCTTGCAGAGTCTGCACAGGTCCTCTTGGCTTAGACCTATTCTTCATTGGTAGGCTCTGATCGCCGGGTGGTGCCCAGTACGGAACCTGCTCAGGTTGGTGCGAGCAAGTTTGGTGAGCTCCTCCTCAGCTTTTTTGAGCCTGCCTTTGTAGATGCCATTCAGTCTGTCGTTACGGAACTGATATTCTTGAGGTCTGTGACTTGTGACTGCTTGGCAGATCCCAGACCTTGGTAGGAGTTATCTGTGACTTCCTTCCTGTAGCTGCCTCCGCATCAACTTCTTCGTTTCCAATCAAGGAGTAGTGGCTTGGCACCCAAAATGAAGAGAACCTTTTTGTTCAGACTGGCACACTGTGCAGTTAGCTCTGAAATTCGGTGGGAAGAGAGAGAGTTGGATGCCATTAGCGAAAGAAGCGGCTTGCAATCGCACACGATCTTTGCCATGCTCCAGTCCTCTCTCTCACTTAACCAGTTTGATGATGATGTAGCGATGGTGATGATGATGATAGAGTGAATAGAGTTCTTGTGTTCACCTGCTTGTGTCTATCATCATCATCATCATCATTATCTTTTTCATCTCCATCCACATCATCATCACCATCATCATCATCATTATCATCATCATCATCATTATCTTTTTCATCTCCATCTTCATCACCACCATCATCATCATCATCATCATCATCAATGGCGGACTCCTTCTGATGACAGGAATGCTGGGCTGAGCTCATAACTTGCTTATCAGAGCTCGAGTGCTCAAGTCTTCGTCTCCACTCCATGCCGCTGTCTTCATTTAAACACGCACTTTTGGTTCTTCGGAAGTAGCTGCAAAAGAAACAGCTGCTGGTTGCTAACACTGCAAGGCTTGCTGAGTCCCAGCCATTGGCTTGTCTTGAAAACGACAGTTCATACGTCTGCCATGCAAGAAAGCTGCAAGTTGGCATCAAGAAGGCTTCAAGAAAGATCGGGAGGTGTCAGCAAGCACAACGTTTGCATCTTGAGACTCCGAACAGACTGAGACGGCTTGAGACTCCGAACTGACCGAGACGGCTTGAGACTCCGAACAGACTGAGACGGCTTGAGACTCCGAACAGACCGAGACGGCTTGATGATGTGGATCGTGTGGCAGTGGTTGTGGTGCTGATGGGTGCAGGGTGGCTGTGGTGCGGGTATGTCTCAGTGTTAGGAAGGTGTTTCTTTATTTTATTTTTGATTTTATTACGATACAGTTGAGCTCGCCGAGGTTCATGCGGGAGGGAGTGAAGAAGGTGGCAGCCTCAGGATCCGCTTGTGCCTTCATAGACGGTAACAATCACACACACACACACTTTCACACACACAAGAACACACGCACACACAAACTTACTCATATTCACACGCACACATGCTCAAAGAGGAGGGCAAAGTGCACACATGGGGCTATGGCGTGCTGGGCAGGGGGCTGGCTGTGGAGCGGTCTGCAGTTCCTCAAGCATTGCCGACACTCCTCTTCGGGCCTCAGCAGTGGGTGCTCCTTTTTGTTCGCTTGCAGAGTTTAGGAAATGTTTGTTAAATGCATTTCTGAAAGACAATCGGGAGCTCATGCAACTTGTTTACTGCAGAGGCGTCCGTGACATCCAGTGCGGACTTCACAACTTTGCAGTCGTCACAGGTGCAACAACACTCAACCACACTACTACACTCAACCACACCATTACACTCAACCACACCACTACACTCAACCACACCACTACACTCAACCACACCACTACACTCAACCACACCACTACACCCAACCACACCACTACACTCAACCACACCACTACACTCAACCACACCACTACACTCAACCACACCACTACACCCAACCACACCACTACACTCAACCACACCACTACACTCAACCACACCACTACACTCAACCACACCACTACACTCAACCACACCACTACACTCAACCACACCACTACACTCAACCACACCACTACACTCAACCACACCACTACATTCAACCACACTACTACACTCAACCACACCACTACACTCAACCACACCACTACATTCAACCACACTACTACACCCAACCACACCACTACACTCAACCATACCACTACACTCAACCACACCACTACACTCAACCACACCACTACACTCAACCACACCACTACACTCAACCACACCACTACACTCAACCACACCACTACACTCAACCACACCACTACACTCAACCACACCACTACACTCAACCACATCACTACACTCAACCACACCACTACACTCAACCACACCACTACACTCAACCACACCACTACACTCAACCACACCACTACACTCAACCACACCACTACACTCAACCACACAACTACACCCAACCACACCACTACACTCAACCACACCACTTCACTCAACCACACCACTACACTCAACCACACCACTACACTCAACCACACCACTACACTCAACCACACCACTACACTCAACCACACCACTACACTCAACCACACCACTACACTCAACCACACCACTATACTCAACCACACCACTACACTCAACCACACCACTACATTCAACCACACTACTACACTCAACCACACCACTACACTCAACCACACCACTACACCCAACCACACCACTATACTCAACCACACCACTACACTCAACCACACCACTACATTCAACCACACCACTACACTCAACCACACCACTACACTCAACCACACCACTACACCCAACCACACCACTATACTCAACCACACCACTACACTCAACCACACCACTACATTCAACCACACTACTACACTCAACCACACCACTACACTCAACCACACCACTACACTCAACCACACCACTACATTCAACCACACTACTACACCCAACCACACCACTACACTCAACCACACCACTACACTCAACCACACCACTACACTCAACCACACCACTACACCCAACCACACCACTACACTCAACCACACCACTACACTCAACCACACCACTACATTCAACCACACTACTACACCCAACCACACCACTACACTCAACCACACCACTACACTCAACCACACCACTACACTCAACCACACCACTACACTCAACCACACCACTACACTCAACCACACCACTACACTCAACCACACCACTACACTCAACCACACCACTACACTCAACCACACCACTACACTCAACCACACCACTACACTCAACCACACCACTTACTCACCCACACCACTACACTCAACCTCACCACTACACCCAACCACACCACTACACTCAACCACACCACTACACTCAACCACACCACTACATTCAACCACACCACTACACCCAACCACACCACTACACTCAACCACACCACTACACTCAACCACACCACTACACTCAACCACACCACTACACTCAACCACACCACTACACTCAACCACACAACTACACTCAACCACACCACTACACTCAACCACACCACTACACTCAACCACACCACTACACTCAACCACACCACTACACTCAACCACACCACTACACTCAACCACACCACTACACTCAACCACACCACTACACTCAACCACACCACTACACTCAACCACACCACTTACTCACCCACACCACTACACTCAACCTCACCACTACACCCAACCACACCACTACACTCAACCACACCACTACACTCAACCACACCACTACATTCAACCACACTACTACACTCAACCACACCACTACACTCAACCACACCACTACACTCAACCACACCACTACACTCAACCACACCACTACACTCAACCACACCACTACACTCAACCACACCACTACACTCAACCACAACAACTCCACTCAACCACACCACTACACTCAACCACACCACTACACTCAACCACACCACTACACTCAACCACACCACTACATTCAACCACACTACTACACTCAACCACACCACTACACTCAACCACACCACTACACTCAACCACACCACTACACTCAACCACACCACTACACTCAACCACACCACTACACTCAACCACAACAACTCCACTCAACCACACCACTACACTCAACCACACCACTACACTCAACCACACCACTACACTCAACCACACCACTACATTCAACCACACTACTACACTCAACCACACCACTACACTCAACCACACCACTACACTCAACCACACCACTACACTCAACCACACCACTACACTCAACCACACCACTACATTCAACCACACCACTACTCTCAACCACACCACTACACTCAACCACACCACTACACTCAACCACACCACTACACTCATCCACACCACTACACTCAACCACACCACTACACTCAACCGCACCACTACACTCAACCACACCACTACACTCAACCACACCACTACACTCAACCACACCACTACACTCAACCACACCACTACACTCAACCACACCACTACACTCAACCACACCACTACACTCAACCACACCACTACATTCAACCACACTACTACACCCAACCACACCACTACACTCAACCACACCACTACACTCAACCACACCACTACACTCAACCACACCACTACACCCAACCACACCACTACACTCAACCACACCACTACACTCAACCACACCACTACATTCAACCACACTACTACACCCAACCACACCACTACACTCAACCACACCACTACACTCAACCACACCACTACACTCAACCACACCACTACACTCAACCACACCACTACACTCAACCACACCACTACACTCAACCACACCACTACACTCAACCACACCACTACACTCAACCACACCACTACACTCAACCACACCACTACACTCAACCACACCACTACACTCAACCACACCACTTACTCACCCACACCACTACACTCAACCTCACCACTACACCCAACCACACCACTACACTCAACCACACCACTACACTCAACCACACCACTACATTCAACCACACTACTACACTCAACCACACCACTACACTCAACCACACCACTACACTCAACCACACCACTACACTCAACCACACCACTACACTCAACCACACCACTACACTCAACCACACCACTACACTCAACCACACCACTACACTCAACCACAACAACTCCACTCAACCACACCACTACACTCAACCACACCACTACACTCAACCACACCACTACACTCAACCACACCACTACATTCAACCACACTACTACACTCAACCACACCACTACACTCAACCACACCACTACACTCAACCACACCACTACACTCAACCACACCACTACACTCAACCACACCACTACATTCAACCACACCACTACACTCAACCACACCACTACACTCAACCACACCACTACACTCAACCACACCACTACACTCAACCACACCACTACACTCAACCGCACCACTACACTCAACCACACCACTACACTCAACCACACCACTACACTCAACCACACCACTACACTCAACCACACCACTACACTCAACCACACCACTACACTCAACCACACCACTACACTCAACCACACCACTACACCCAACCACACCACTACACTCAACCACACCACTACACTCAACCACACCACTACACCCAACCACACCACTACACTCAACCACACCACTACACTCAACCACACCACTTACTCAACCACACCACTACACCCAACCACACCACTACACTCAACCGCACCACTACACTCAACCACACCACTACACTCAACCACACCACTACACTCAACCACACCACTACACTCAACCACACCACTACACCCAACCACACCACTACACCCAACCACACCACTACACTCAACCACACCACTTACTCACCCACACCCAAGCAACAAGCTTCACCACTTACTCACCCCACATTTCAAGCACATTTCCCTTACACTGCCTCATCATCACACCACCACAGAGCGGGGAGACCTGTACGTGTGGGGCAAGAACAGATCAGCTTGCTTGGGCCTTGGTCACTGTAACGATCAGTACTTCCCCTACAAGGTGTGCGTGTGCTTGCTTCTCTGGTAGATAGATAGATAGATAGATAGATAGATAGATAGATAGATAGATAGATAGATAGATAGATAGATAGATAGATAGATAGATAGATAGATAGATAGATAGATAGATAGATAGATAGATAGATAGATAGATAGATAGATAGATAGATAGATAGATAGATAGATAGATAGATAGATAGATAGATAGATAGATAGATAGATAGATAGATAGATAGATAGATAGATAGATAGATAGATAGATAGATAGATAGATAGATAGATAGATAGATAGATAGATAGATAGATAGATAGATAGATAGATAGATAGATAGATAGATAGATAGATAGATAGATAGATAGATAAGATAGATAGATAGATAGATAGATAGATAGATAGATAGATAGATAGATAGATAGATAGATAGATAGATAGATAGATAGATAGATAGATAGATAGATAGATAGATAGATAGATAGATAGATAGATAGATAGATAGATAGATAGATAGATAGATAGATGGCTGACTGACTGACAACGCAGGTACAGTTGCCAGCGGAGGTGATGCAGGTATCACTGGGTGTGGACCACTGCATTGCACTGTGCAAGTCCTACCTCTGATGGCAGTGGTGTGGTGATGATGAAAATGTTTTGTAGTTTAGTGGTGTTCTTTTGATTGGGGATGATACTGGTCTGTTGAAGATTTGGTGATTTGGAAGTGATACTACAGTGGTGCTGATTACCCTGGGGTGATGATTAGGTGTGAGGCTTCGTCATCATGTTGGTATCTGGTGACATGTGCTGATAAGGGTGGTATTATGATGCTAATCAGTTCAAAAAAGACAGAGAATGTGATTAATGAGGCCTTAATCTTAAGAATTACCATACCTCTAAATATAAAATACTGTCTTTTGTTTCTCTATCTCACAAAAAGAACATTTCCACCACACATGCACACTCCCACGGCAAACGGATAAAAAGTCTTCAGGAAGAGATTTTCATTGAAAAATTTTCTTAAATAATTTCATTATTTTTAATTAATGTAAAATAATTTTTAGGAATAATTTAAATTTTTAAATAATAAAAAAAGACTAACAAATCATTTAAAATATTTTTTAGCTGATGTAGGAAATATCAAATAGAAGACAAAAAACTTTTGGAGAATAAGAAGTGCTTTTTATATAATTTTATTAGTTTTAATGAATGTAAAATAATTTTTAGAACCAAATTTAATTAACAAATACTAAGAAGAGACTAATTAATTAGAAAATAGAAAATATGAATAGTCTGGAAGAAGAAGTGCAATGGCCTCAGATTTACCACCAGTGCAAAGCTTTCAATCAATCAATCAAATAGATTTCTATAGCGCTTTTTCTTCAAATTGAAGCACCCACTGGCTACTTACTTCACCAGGCAGATGAGCTCTGCAGATGAAGGACAGACTGTCTTTAGAACGACTCTTCTACACATGAATCAAGCTCAAAAATGTTGAAAATCTAAAATGTTTATTTTTTTAATTTATTCATTAATTTGATGTTGATTATAACAGTAGGGAGAGGTTGCTCAAGATGAAACAGTTTCCTAGATGGAACGAACTTATTTACAGCTATGCGATGTATAAAATAATTTTTATTTAATTTTCTATTCATACATCCGTCTTCTAAGCACATTTGTATGTTGGTTTCGTTTCTAAAAGTTGCCTCGTTCAATTATAATAATTGAAAAACTGATTTCCAGAAGAAGAGTTAAAAAGTTGGAAAATCACGTTTTGCTGTTTTTCCTCACATCCGAAGAAGTATAATTTTTAATTATTATTTTTATATATTTTTTTTATAGTCTTTATTAATCACGGTTTGACAGACGCAGGCCATGTTACATGTTGAATAAGATACTAGCAGTGTTATTTTCGTAACGAAAACGACAATTCTGAATAATCGTTCCACGAAAACGAAAATAAAAACTAAATTTATTTTCAAAACGAAAATGAAAACTATAATTATTTCCAAAACGAAACTGAAATAAAAACTATAATTATTTTCAAAACGAAAATTAAATAAATTTCAAAGTATGCAAATGAATAATTTATATAAAAAATATATCTCTATGTTATAAACATTATCTTTGGGCTTTATGAAAGTAGCGCCATTTATAAAACGTTATTTTATTACCTCTTCGTTTTTTAAAATAAATTATCACTTATTTTAATCATAGATTTGTTGTTATACTTCAAATTTGTTATTAATCAATAATTTACGTAATCTTATAATATTTCAATTGACTGTTAGTTTTTTAAACTCATTTGTTGTTAATATACAGTTCTATTTTACCGTTTCATTTTATGATCAATTACTTTTTTTAGATATAAAAAAATGGTGTTTAAAGTTATAAATTAATATATTTTCAAAACTAAAATGAAAATAAAAACTATAATTATTTTCAAAACTGAAACGAAAATAAAAACTATAATTATTTTCAAAACGAAAACGAAAATAAAAACTATAATTATTTTCAAAACGAAAACGAAAATAAAAACTATCATTAATTCCAAAACGAAACTGAAATAAAAACTATAATTATTTTATGAAACGAAAATAACACTGGATAGTAGATAATAGTAGATAATTATAGGATACTGATGCTAATGATAATGGTTAGAGAAAAAAAATACTACAAGACAAAGGATATGGTGAATAGGTAATAATTAAGTAGATAAATAAGTAATAAGAATCAGAGATGCCAATATAAATATAAATGTAAATTATAGAATGTGATATTTAAGAAGACGAAGGAGGAATGTTTTACTTTCAAGCGTAGTATATATAGGGGTATCAAAATTGTGTTTACGGGGTCTTAAGTTATGAGTAGATTTTTTAAGGGGGGGTAAGAAATTGTGAAGAACGTGGTCAGAGTTATTAGATATTTTAAAGAATAGTTTGGTGTCTAAAGTGGTAAACATAGAAGTGATAGATGGGTAGAGAGAGGGAAGGTAGTTAAGTCTTATGAGTTTACTAATTAGGGACTGGAGTTGCTTAATGTGTGGCTGATTAGCAAAACCAGACCAAGAAGGAGCTGCATACTTAAGGTGAGAGATGATGAGGGACTCAGTGATGTCAAAGAGTTTGGCACCAAAGAGTCCATGGGAACGGATTGTTTTGATGGCATGAAAAGTTTGAAAGCATTTATTGATAATGTGATCTATGTGTGGTGAAATGTTAAGGGTGTCAGTGAATGTGATACCTAAGATAGTGAGTTTGTTAATTAGATCATTATTTAATTAGATGATGAACTACAGTTTCATTATGTGCAAGTAGTATAATTACTAATTTAAGGATTAGCCTGTTGTAACCATGGATGTGTAGCATGGTCATAGTTGTCTAAGATGAAACATGAATAGTTGCCTATGATTAAACGTAGAAAGAGATTATAGACATTGATAAATCTGTCTCTGGAATTCGTCCATCTCGGGAGATGATAAATCTATATAGACTAAATTCAGTATAATAGACCATATAAAGTTTACATTCGAAAAAGACTATTCAATAAAAAACTGTTAGTATTCATTATCTTCGACACAAGCATGTTATAGCTAAATTTCAAATTTGAATAGATGTAAACTTTCGTCTCATTAGTCTCAATTGACTAATTGCCTGGGTAATGGTTGAAGCTAAAAGTAAAGTGCGAAAAAAAGAATTCTCTGGGTAAAGCGAGTCTAACTTATGTTTTTCCAATAAGTTCACTTTAACAATAAATTTCTAGAAATTTGAAATTTTTAGAGCGTTTTTTAAAGACATTTGATGACGATTTGAAAAGGAATGGAAAGACTACATGTTCTAGAATAAATAAAGATTTTTTGGACTTATTAGTCCTGAGTGAGTGGAAAAAGTATTTCTTCAGATAAATAAGATAGTCTGATGATAATTAAAACGTTTAAATTACAATTTTTATGACATACAATATGATTTCATCTTAGGCAACTAAGCATTCTATCTTGGGAACCCAGCTGCTCACACACACGTACATATACACGTACACATACACACAAATGTACACGTAGACATAGACACAAACACACATACGTACAGGTAAACATGCACACGTACACAGACACCCACATACGCACAAACTTCACTAAAATATGAACTTGTTTTTTTTTAAATATTTGTTTTATTATTAAATTGAGTGTTCATTTTTCTTTATAAAAACTGATGAAGTATGAACTAGTCTTTTATCCAAACAGCGCTTTTATCCGTTAACTTTTTGACGGAACAATGGCGTTTATCTCAAAATTAGAGCGAGGATGTTACCCAGCCGGAGATTTTTTCCAACGGGCGTTTATCCGTTTACCGGAACCCAGCTTTTGACTCCTGAAGCATCCTTACAGAAGGCTTTTGTGGTCTTTTCAAGACTACACAGAGGCGGATCAAGGAGGAAGGGACATCGGGAGCACGTGCCTCCCCTCCCAAAGCTAATTTTTTCATCATTTTTTTCAACGCAATTAGTACGATTTCATAAATTTCTCATTCCTAACAGAGAAAATACCCTCCCCAACAGCTAAAGAAAAAATTTCCTTTTTTTAAATGTTCTCAACTTTTTTTTATGGTTATTATTTTTCATTTATACATTTTATCAAATTAAATGCCAGCTTGAAACCTCGAGTATGTTAGTGGCTCGTTTGGGGACTGACATATCTTTGATGACAAAATAATACATTTTAACATTTTATTTTATCTTGGACTTGTTCCACCTAAAACCTCCTGATGGAACAGCCAAAGAACGTTAGGACCATATTAGGGAAACGGTTTACAAGACTGCGTCCAAAGTCTTTGGAAAGAAACAGAACAAAAAATGCGATTGGTTTGAAGCCCACTCCTTCACACTCACTCCAGCTATAGAAGAACGCCGCAGAACTCATCTGGAGTACAAGCTACATCCCAGCCAAAAAAGTCTACAGGCGTACAGATCCTCTAAGAGTGCGGTTCAGAAAATAGCAAGAAAATGCGCTTATGACTACTGGTTTCGGCTATGCCAAAAGATTCAACAATCATCCGATACTGGAGACATCAAGGGCATGTACGACGGCATTAAAAAAGCCACAGGTCGCACTATGAAAACCATAGCCCCACTTAAGTCTGCCACTAGTGCATTCATAGACGATAAGTGCAAACAGATGGACCGCTAGGTAGAACACTACTCCGACCTATACTCCAAGCAGAATCACGCGAGTGATCAGTGGCGCTAGCCCCCCCAGACCTTTTCAAAGGGTCTCGCAATTTTTCGAAAATCGATGAGTTTTTTTGGTGGTGGGGGTGGGGGGGGGTAATGAATTTTTCAATATGCCATAGAACAATTATATTTTCTCTGGATGGCCATCGGGTCTTTATCTCACGAAACATTTCATATATCAACACATAGAGATCCCACCAAAATAACACTAACATGTCACAAATTCTGAAAAGAAATAGAGCACCACTAGACCTTAACTACACTTTTAAATCTTGACACTTTTTATATGTAAATTTTTTAAGCCATGACACAGTATATAAAGAACAAATCAGATAGACAAAATAACTCTCGAGCTTTCAGAATTATCCAACCTTCATGAAAAGGATGCTGAAACTGTGTAAAGACAGCTCAAAATCACATCAACACATCAAGTTTACGTGCGTATCAGTCTGATCTCATTGCATGTATCGAACTGCAAGAATTCTTTTGAGCAACAAGCCTTCAGCCCGAGTTGCATTATATGCTCGATGTTGTTCTGAGTCTGCCAGTAACTTCATCAGATGCAGAAAGAGCATTTTTTAAACTTCGGCTTTTTAAAATTCATCTTGAGACGACTGTATCTGCATGTCGTTTGCAAAGCTTGTTTGAGAATATCTGCTACCAAAACCGCTACTGCACTTCTTCCAGTAAATGAAATAATGAAAAGATTTTCACAAACTGATCGAAAAATTATTTTGTAACTGAGAACACATCAAAATTTATTTGAAACTAAATATTTGAAAAAAAATTATAGACTGTTTAGGATCTCATATCAAACCTATTTTTTTACTTTTTACCTTAGTTTAAAAAATGGTGACGTAACTTTAAGAATACTATGCAACTTAGTTTGTAGTTTTTCTTTTGTATCATTAATAAACTATCTAAATTTTTTATCAATTATAATTGGTAGTTTTTATTTAGCCCATTGACCGCCGCTACCCGAGAAAAAAAGTTAAAATGAATTTTACATTTAGACTTGTATTATATGGTTATGAGAATAACTCAAGCAAAATTGAAAACAACTATTTCATAAGTTTTAATGGGGCAAAATGTTGCGAAAACGCAACGTGAGCGGGAAGTGTGACATACTTATGTACAGTGAGAAATCATAAATAAATTGATTCAAACCACAAATAGTTCGATAAAATTCAGACTTCTGATTATTTTATTTGTTATAATATTAATAATAATTACTTTAATTACAAAAAAAATATTTAACGTGAATTACAACAACACTCATAAACTGTCGTGCTGTTTCAAAAACGACACTGTGGTCGAATGTTATCTTTATTTTAATTTCATATTCAACCTATGAGAGGTTAAAAAACTATATTCTTTTCAATAAAAGCTTCAAGTGTGAAGCATTTGCGGTTTGAAATTTTTTATCGAAATATAAAAATCAACATTCATCTACAAAATTCAACTTTTAATTTTAATTTTAAAAATTTCATAATACATTAACATTAAAATAATAATTTTATTATTTTTATAATGAGTAGACATTATTAAAAACCATATGAAATCATATTATGCCAAAGTTGCGAAAACGCACCATTGATTTTTAAAAGCATTGAAAACGTTTTACAACTTATTTTAAATATTAAAAAAATTAATTCAAGTATTAACTATCTTTTCACACTGAAATTAAGACTACATTTGTATAAATATACTAAAAATCGAACGAAAAAATTGAACAATTATCTAAGCGAAGAAAGATTGTTTTGAGAAATTTTAAATGTGAACAGGATATAAAAGACTATAAATAAAAAAATAAAAAAGTTGAAACTTAACTTAAAAAATTAAAATTTATTGTACAAAATATGTGAAAAACTCGGTATTAAAACAGCAAGAAAATATAAAAATTGATGTTGCAAAACGCAACCGCTTCGGTAAATGGATTAAACAATTATTTTTTTGACTAAAGTTGAGCCCCCCCCCCCCCAGCATTTTTTGCTGGTTGCGCCCCTGCTGTAGACCACTCTTTATTACTACTACTACTAAAAAATAAGTTCAATATTAAGGATTCTTCGTTTTTATGGATTAAGTCATATTTATCTAATAGATCTGTTTTAGAGACCGACCGAAACAGATATTTTTATTTTGGCCGAAACCGAAATAAGGCCGAAATTAAAATGCCATTTTCGGCCGAAACCGAAATTAAGCCGAAATTGAATATCAATTTTCGGCCGAAACCGAAATTAAACCGAAATTGTAATCAGATTTTCGGCCGAAACCTAAATTTTTTCCAACTTTTATTTAAAATGAAAAAATAGTATTTAACAATGACAATGCCAGTTTAATAATTAAATCCAAAAAAGCGTATATTTTAAGCCAATAAATAAAAGTTTTTCAACAACAAACATTTTTTGTTGTTGACAGGCTTTGCTTTGGTTAGACTGACATTTTGTAAAAAACTTCTAAATAGGATTCAACGACATTCTCACAATTTATTTTTGAATTAATTAATCGAAGCCAAATCTTCTCGTTTTTTCGACTTATATATACTGTTTTTCAAAGAATGGATATCTAGAATTCCACATGCTTGTATATCTTATTTGAACAATTAGTCTTATTTCACCAATAAATCAATTAACCACGATATCTAATAGATATCTAATAGAGATGAGAATCGAACCCAAACCTAATAATTCGAGTTCGATTGAAGATATACAAATACTTACTTTTGACAATAACATTTTTTAAACAAATTTTTTTAAAAATAGAATTTGCTTAAAAAAAGTTTTGTTAAATATCATCATTGAACGTATCCCAATTTACTTAAATTTCAAATACATGATTGTTGTTCCAGATGCTTGTATATGTTATTCGAATAATTGGACTGATGACACCCATAAATCAATCAACCACGATAACTAATAGATATCTAATAGAGAATCGAACCCGAACTTAATAGTTCGATTGAAGATACAGATATATCAGATAAACTACATAAATAAATAAAAATTTCGGTTTTTCGGTAAATATGAGATCCATTTCGGCCGAAACCGAAATTGAGCCGAAATTACCAAATTATTTTCGGCCGAAACCGAAAAATTGCCGAAATTGTAAAATTAGATTCGGCCGAAACCGAGAAATTGCCGAAACTAAGAAAATTTGCAATTTCGGCGCCGAAACCAAACCGCATTTCGGTCGGTCTCTAATATGTTTATGTTTCTTTAAATCGCTGTAAATCTACCTCATCTACTTACTCATATGGTGTTCCTCAAGGTTCTATTCTTGGTCCTTTGTTCTTTATTCTATACGTCTCTGAATTATCTTCTATCATTTCCTCTCATTCTCTCAACTCCCTATCCTATGCTGACAATTCGCAGTTATATGTCAGCTTCGATACATCATCATATAACACTGTTATGTCGTCTATATCTTCATGTCTATTATCTATTGAAAACTGGTCTAGCTCAATGTCTTTAAAATTGAATCCAGTAAAGTTTGAACTTATATTTTTTGATAAAAATGGTAAACTAATTAATGGTCCATGTAGTTTTTCCACTCATACTATTGTTCCATTTAATCATATTCGTAGCTTAGGATTTATTTTTGACTCAAAATTAACCTTATCAAACCAAATTCTATCAGTCACTAAATCTTGCTATTTTAATCTCAGACGTATCAGACAATTATTACCTTACTTAGATGACCCTTCTTTAAAGATGTTAGTCTCTGCACTTGTTTTATCTCGAATTGACTAGTGTAACTCACTCTATTATAATTTACCTGAAACTACTTCAAAACCATTAAATAAAGTATTTAATTATGCCGCTAGAGTCGTTAGCCGTACTCCTATTTATCACCACATTACACCCTCTCTCATCTTATTACATTGGCTCCCCATCAAATTTAGGATTATATTTAAAATCTGTGTTTTTATGTTTAAATTAAAAAAAAACTCACCAATATCCCCAATATACCTCAAATCATTAATAACTCACCCTCATAGAAGTAATTTAAGATCATCCACTCAAAATCATTATTTCATCCCTTCCATTAATAACTCTTTTGCTAAACGTTCTTTTGATTAGGCAGGTCCATATATTTGGATCTCATTACCTCCTTATTTAACTACTTCTAAATCATTATTTACTTTTCGTAAGGATCTGAAGACATATCTGTTTAACAAATTTATTTACGAGCGCTCTTGAATTTGAAGAAAGAGCGCTATAGAAATCTATTTGATTGATTGATTGATTAGCGGCTGCCAAAATGGCAGCCGCTAACCAAAGATCAATAATTAAAATCATCTCCATCCTTATCACATCAGTTATCATCATCATCTCCATCCTTATCACATCAGATACATCTTTCTATCAGATGCACTGCCCCATGAAGGACCCTGGTGTAACTGATGCACTGCTCCCAAGGTCACCTCACCTCCCTGCACATTCCTAACGACTCAATCCACGTCTGTTTTTCCAGATAAAGGCTTTTTCTTGCGGTAAAAATTACGATCAACGTAAAAGTGGATGGAACGTTGAGAAAGAGAAGAGGAGGAAGAAGGAGGAGAAAGAGAAGAGAAGGAAGAAAGAGGAGAAAGAGAAGGGGAGGAAGAAGGAGAAGAAAGAGAAGAGGAGGAAGAAGGAGGAGAAAGAGAAGAGGAGGAAGAAGGAGGAGAAAGAGAAGGGGAGGAAGAAGGAGAAGAAAGAGAAGAGGAGGAAGAAGGAGAAGAAAGAGAAGAGGAGGAAGAAGGAGGAGTTTTTAGCGAGTTTGGCAGCAGAGGCAGCGGAGGCAGCGGAGGTGGCAACGGGTGCAGGCCTACCAGAGCAAGCGTCCTCGTGCTCCTGCCCTTCTTGCTCTCTCTCGTAATGCCTTCATCCCACCAAACCATCATCATCATCACCCTTCTACCATTGCTCAAAGAAGCGAAGCTACCATTGCAGCATTGCCAACGTCTGCAATGAGAGGCCGCAGCAGGGCCGTAAACAAGGATTACATCCGTTACAAAAATATTGCTAATGACAATACTAATTATAAATATATTGTTAATGATAACACTAATTATAAAAAAAATGATAATATCAAAAATACAAAGAATACTATCGTTAGCAATAATGGCGGTGAAGGCAACAACAAATGTCGAGCTCTTGCGCCTTCACAAGAGACAACGTTCCTCAAGAACATTCTGTGAGTGGGACCACCAGCCCATCGTCATCATCACCATCACCATCATCGTCATCATCACCATCATCATCCTCATTGTCATCACCATCATCATCATTGTCATCACCATCATCATCATTGTCATCACCATCATCATCATAGTCATCATCACCATCATCATCATTGTCATCATCACCATCATCATCATTGTCATCATCATAGTCATCATCACCATCATCATCATAGTCATCATCATCGTCATCATCATCGTCATCATCATTGTCATCATCATCACACCAGGGCAGGCTGGGAGCGGACGTGAGATGGAGGGTGGACGAAGGGTGACGTAGCAGAGTACGACAGTGACAACGCCACTCCTCTGTCGCTCAATTGAACCTGTCGATCACCTTCGAATCAGCCTACTTCTTCCTTCCATTCAAACATTTGCCTTCTTCATTCAATGTTTTTCCATATTTTATATAACAATTAAATGTTGTGCACTTGGTGTGTGTCAAGCGGATGAATAAATTAAATGTTGTACACTTGGTGTGTGTCAAGCGGATGAATAAGTTAAATGTTGTACACTTGGTGTGTGTCAAGCGGATGAATAAATTAAATGTTGTACACTTGGTGTGTGTCAAGCGGATGAATAATTTAAATGTTGTACACTTGGTGTGTGTCAAGCGGATGAATGAATTAAATGTTGTACACTTGGTGTGTGTCAAGCGGATGAATGAAGGCGAAGGTGTTTCAGTCGAGTTGATTGGCTGCGAGGAGTCGCTTGACGCTGGCGACGACGACGAGAGCCTTGCATGCGCTGTGCAAGCACTCGAGGCTCAGCAGCCTTCCTTCCAGCACCTTCCCTCTCAGACGCTCCTTCCAGCCTTCCACCTGCAGGGAGAAGTTCTTCGATAGCTTTATAAGTTAACATCCTGCATTCTTTTCTACGATGGCTTCACTGCATTCCCGTACACCTCGGTCACCTCCTCATCTCCTCTCTTCATCTCGCCTCGACGCAGCATGAGCGACTTGAGGAGCAGCATCTTGCCGTTGAGCCCCTCCTCCACCTGCCTCCTCGCTACCACCCTCCTCTTCCGTCTCACTTCCTCCAGACCCGCCCATTTCGTCCTCACGATGGCGTTGATGCGAGGCAGCTGAGGACCAATCATCGGCCTCACCACACACACTGGCAGCAGATCCTCACACGGCTGCTTCTTGTTACACCTGTCGTCCTTGCCACCACCACTGCAGCTGCCACCATAGCCACTGCCCCCGCCACTGCAGGAAAGTGGGCTGGAAAAGATGGAGTTGGTGTTGGCACTGCCGATGGTGATGATCGACTCGTCTGATGAGCTGGAGAAGAGCAGTCTGCATTCCATCTTCCTGCCGCCAATCTTCCGTTTCCTGCTACCCTCCTTTTCTAAACGGTCACATTTGATTCTCTTTGCGCCTTGCATGATGTCATCTTCATACTTCTCAGCTTCTTTTCTCAATTCGTTTCCTTCGTCATCCATCCTCATCTCCATCACTACAACAAAATCGTCAACAAACATGTCTTTTCCATTATTTCTTCCTCCTTCTTCGATGCTGTCAAGATTCTTCCTTTTTTCATTTTCCCCACCAGCCTCTTCCTTCTGCACCCTCTCCATCACTCCCTCCACAGACCTCGACACCTCAGCACTTGCAGTCGGAGTATTCAAATATTTCATGCTGTTTTTCTTCAAATTTGTGATGTTGACTTATAATTATATTTTTTGAATTTTCAAATAAAAACAGTGACGTTTGAAGTCACTCACTATTTTATGCAAAGTTCAGCGCTTTGAGAAATATTAGTAAAGTTTTCCAGGCTGTTACGTGGAATCACTCACTGCTTCGGCGAAACTTTACTCCTTTGTGAAAATGTTCTGAAAGACTATATTTCTAAAATACATAAATTTAAATCAAAATTGAAAAATTTATTAATTCAATTTCGTATCCTAGTTTTATTAAATGAAAGCACTTTATTCCACAGTATTTCTCTTTTTGCTTGCCACCACTGGCTACTCTGCATCCCTTGATTCAAAGTTCAAAGTAACTGAGTTTACTACTGAGTCGTTTTCAAAATCACACCAATTTATTCTTGAAGGCACTCTCGCACCACATGCAAACGCACTCCTCACTGCAGCACTACGGGCACGACGATGAGGGGCAAGTGGCGCACAACTCAGACTTCGATCACGAGGCTTTCCTGGGCAAGGATGGCGCCAAGGAGTTCGAGAGTTTGTCGGCAGACGAGTCCCGAAGGAGGCTCAGGTGCTTTGGTGTGCATGCAACTGTTCGCTAGATGCGCGTGTGCCTTCACCTTGGACAATGGCACTCGTTGATTAACATCTTGTCTAATTTTAAAACTTATTAAATCTTTGTTTAACTTTTATATGACACTACCACCATCAATAAAGCAAATAAATGTATATAGCCCTATTTCATAAATTCATCAACAGTCTCTTAGTGAAGAAGATCGACAAAGATGCAAGTGGTAGTGTGACTGAGGAGGAGTTGCAGGCGTGGGTGCAGGGGGTGCATGAGAGGTACATCCAGAAGGACATAGACAGACAGTGGCTTGAGTTCCTTGGCGATGCGGATGCTGCTGGCCTCTCTTTCGAGGTGTACAAGATGAAGCAGTACGGAGCTGACTTTGACGGTGAGTGAGGCAACTGTGCCATCTCCTCTGATCCCCGCGTGCAAATGAGTTGCACAATGGCGAAGTGGATGACAGCTGCATTCTCTTTGATGCAGGAACGGCCGCAGAGGATGACGAGACCATGCTGAGCTACAGGAAGGTGCACATGAGTCATAACCTCCATCCATCCATCCCACACCTCCATCCATCCATCACACACCTCCATCCATCCATCCCACACCTCCATCCATCCATCACACACCTCCATCCATCCATCATACACCTCCATCCATCCATCACACACCTCCATCCATCCATCACACATCTCCATCCATCCATCCCACACCACCACCACCACTGATACCACCAACACTGACACCACCGACACCACTACCACCACTGACACCACCAACACTGACACCACCACCACTGA
The DNA here is from genome assembly GCA_943735955.1 of Piscicola geometra. Taxonomy (NCBI): domain Eukaryota; kingdom Metazoa; phylum Annelida; class Clitellata; order Hirudinida; family Piscicolidae; genus Piscicola; species Piscicola geometra. The sequence continues at coordinate 1,248,340 of OX030966.1, read as the reverse complement.
CACCACCAACACTGACACCACCTTCACTGACACCACCACCACTGACACCACTACCACCACTGACACCACTACCATCTTCACTGACACCACCACCACCAAAACTGACACCACTACCACCGACACCACCACCACCTTCACTGACACCACCACCACTGACACCACTACTGACACCACCACCACCGACACCACCACACTGACACCACTATCACCACCACCACTGACACCACCGACACCACCACACTGACACCACTATCACCACCACCACTGACACCACTGGCACCACCACACTGACACCACTATCACCACCACCACTGACACCACTGGCACCACCACACTGGCAGATGCAGCAGAGGGACGTGCGCAGGTGGCAGAGGGCAGACGAGGAGGCTGATGGCGTCCTCAGCAAGGCGCAGTTTGCTGCCTTCATGCACCCCGAGGAGTTCGAGCACATGACCCAGCTCATTGCTTTGGTTTGTACTACTACTACTACTACTACTACTACTACTACTTCTACTACTACTACTACTACTACTACTACCACTACTACTACTACCACTACCACTACTACTACTACTACTACTACTACTACTACTACTTCTACTACTACTACTACTACTACTACTACCACTACTACTACTACTACTACTACTACTACTACTACTACTACTACTACTACTACTACTACTTCTACTACTACTACTACTACCACTACCACTACTACTACTACTACTACTACTACTACTTCTACTACTACTACTACTACTACTGCTGCTACTACTACTTCTACTACTACTACTACTACTACTGCTGCTACTACTTCTAC
>OX030966.1:1132517-1245017 GCA_943735955.1 Piscicola geometra | reverse complement strand
TATGGTGTGGTGGGGTTGTGGTGGTGTGGTGTGGTGTTGTGTTGTGTAGTGTAGTGTTATGGTGTGGTGGGGTGTTGTGGTGTGGGGTGGTATTGTGGGGTTGAGGTGTGGTGGGGTGTTGTGGTGTGGTGTGGTGTTTTTCGTGTGATGTGGTGTGGTGTGGTGTTGTGTTGTGGGGTTGTGGTGGTGTGGTGTTGTCGTGTGGGGTTGTGGTGGTATGGTGTGGTGTTGTGGTGTGGGGTTGTCGTGTTGTGTGGTGGGAGGGATGTCTTTCGTGGGTGAATGGTGTTGGATAAAGAAAATGATGGATGAAAGGATGGGTGGAAGGATGGATGAAAGGATGGAGGAAAGGAATGGTGGAAGGATGGGTGGAAGCTTGGGTGGAAGGATGGATGAAAGGAATGGTTGAAGGATGGGTGGAAGAATGGGTGGAAGGATGGATGGAAAGGTGGATGGATGGATGGATGAAAGGATGGATGGAAGGGTGGATGGATGAAAGGGTGGGTGCAAGGATAGATGAAAGGATGGATGAAAGGATGGGTGGAAGGATGGGTGGAAGGGTGGGTGCAAGGATGGGTGCAAGGATGGATGGAAGGGTGGGTGCAAGGATGGATGGAATGGTGGGTGCTAGGATGGATGGAAGGGTGGGTGCAAGGATGGAAATGTGTTCAATGAACCACAAACTTTATTTGTTGCAAAACTGCTCTTTATACCACCACCACACAGCCACCACTACTTCCACCACCCTGCCACTACCATCACCACCACTACTTCCACCACCACAATTCCACCACCCTGCCATCACCACCACCACCAATTCCACCACCCTGCCACCACCACCACTTCCACCACCCTGCCACCACGACGACGACGACGACAGGACTCCCTGCTGAGTGAAGAGGAGATCCTGCAGAAGCACGACGTCTTCGTCGCCAGCCAAGCCACTGACTTCGGAGAGGCCCTCGCCAAACACGACGAGTTCTGAAGCGCCATAGTGTTCTGACTGAAATATTTGTTCAAATAAATCAACATTTCAATCGAGTCAACATTTCAACCGAGTCAACATTTCAATCGTGTCAACATTTCAATCGTGTCAACATTTCAATCGAGTCAACATTTCAATCGTGTCAACATTTCAATCGAGTCAACATTTCAATCGAGTCAACATTTCAATCGAGTCAACATTTCAATCGAGTCAGCATTTCAACCGAGTCAACATTTCAATCGTGTCAACATTTCAATCGAGTCAACTTTTCAATCGAGTCATTTTCGTCAACGCAGATGGAGCCAACGTCTGCTCTTATCATTCATTTTACTTTCATGCTAGAAGTCGTTTGTTTCAGCCCAGCAATCATGATGCAGTATTCTCCTTGGCCTGGCGTTCATTGTCAACTGAAGTCTCAACTGTTGTTGGCATTCATCCATCTCGTGAGAGGATGATAGCGCTCTGGTATGTTCTTGGTGGCAGCTTCTAGAGTGGCTCAGCAGACCAATCCTGGATCGACAGTCTCTGCTGCAGCGGCTGCAGGTGAAGTCGGATGGAGGATCGAGAGCCTGATTCTGCTACCTCATTTTTCTTCTTTGTCTTCGGGATTCCAGATGTTGCTTGCGTTCTTCCTCGCCCTTCTTGATGCCTTTGTGGACAGTCTGGCGCCAGCCCCTCCGGTCATCGGCTAGCTCTTTCCATCTGCCAGGGTCGATACCCGTAAGTTTGAGGTCGCGTTTGCAGACGTCTTTGAAGTGTAGTTGCGGGCAACCAACTGGCCGATGTCCTGTAGCCAGCTCGCCATAGAGGATGTCCTTGGGTATGCGACCTTCTTCCATTCGACGCACGTGACCCAGCCAGCGTAGACGTCTTTGGCATAGAAGGAGGGTATGCTGAGTGAACATGTATGAAGGCATCAAAAAAGCAACAAGCAAGCCAGCAAAAAATGACAGCGGAGATGAAAGCTTTCGAGACGATCTTCTTGCCTGGCATAGGTGGTCCAGGTTTCGCTGCCATACAACAGGGTGCTGAGAACGCATGCCTGGTACACTTTGAGCTTAGTGTTTCGTGTCAATTGGTTGATAGTCCATACCAAATAAATTCCATTCATATATATTATATGTTCATTGTGTGAAAAAACACATTTTATTGAAATTTAACGATTTTATCTCATGTTTTATTAAACGGTAGAATCCCTGTATGGTACATTCCAATGTTGAAATTTCAAGTGGCGTAAAAAAAACAGACAAAAACTCAATTCTATTTAAAAAAACTAATCTCGTTTGTTTGTAGTGTTTCCTATTCGTAAAAATAAAAAAAATAATAAAATTTTGAGGTAAATTCCCCGTAGAATAGATTTAAAGTATGGTTGATTTAAACACATACCCAAAATGTTACGAAAACGCAACGTGAGCGGGAAGTGTGACATACTTATGTACAGTAAGAAATCATAAATAAATTGATTCAAACCACATTTATTAAACATAAATAAATTTAAATTGCAAATAGTTCGATAAAATTCAGACTCTAATTATTTTATTTGTTATAATATTAATAATAATTATTTTAATTACAACAAAGCAAATTATTTAACGTGAATTACAACAACACTCATAAACAGTGGCGCAACCAAAGGGGGGCTGGGGGGGGCTCAAGCCCCCCCCCCAGACCTTTTCAAAGGGTCTCGCAATTTTTCGAAAATCGATGAGTTTTTTTGGTGGTGGGGGTGGGGGGGGGGGGTAATGAATTTTTCAATATGCCATAGGACAATGATATTTTCTCTGGATGGCCATCGGGTCTTTATCTCACGAAACATTTCATATATCAACACAGAACATAGAGATCCCACCAAAATAACACTAACATGTCACAAATTCTGAAAAGAAATAGAGCACCACTAGACCTTAACTACACTTTTAAATCTTGACACTTTTTATATGTAAATTTTTTAAGCCATGACACAGTATATAAAGAACAAATCAGATAGACAAAATAACTCTCGAGCTTTCAGAATTATCCAACCTTCATGAAAAGGATGCTGAAACTGTGTAAAGACAGATCAAAATCACATCAACACATCAAGTTTACGTGCGTATCATTCTGATCTCATTGCATGTATCGAACTGGAAGAATTCTTTTGAGCAACAAGCCTTCAGCCCGAGTTGCATTATATGCTCGATGTTGTTCTGAGTCTGCCAGTAACTTCATCAGACGCAGAAAGAGCATTTTTTAAACTTCGGCTTTTTAAAATTCATCTTAAGACGACTGTATCTGCATCTCGTTTGCAAAGCTTGTTTGAGAATATCTGCTACCAAAACCGCTACTGCACTTCTTCCAGTAAATGAAATAATGAAAAGATTTTCACAAACTGATCGAAAAATTATTTTGTAACTGAGAACACATCAAAATTTATTTGAAACTAAATATTTGAAAAAAAATTATAGACTGTTTAGGATCTCATATCAAACTTATTTTTTTACTTTTTACCTTAGTTTAAAAAATGTTGACGTAACTTTAAGAATACTATGCAACTTAGTTTGTAGTTTTTCTTTTGTATCATTAATAAACTATCTAAATTTTTTATCAATTATAATTGGTAGTTTTTATTTAGCCCATTGACCGCCGCTACCCGAGAAAAAAAGTTAAAATGAATTTTACATTTAGACTTGCATTATATGGTTATGAGAATAACTCAAGCAAAATTGAAAACAACTATTTCATAAGTTTTAATGGGGCAAAATGTTGCGAAAACGCAACGTGAGCGGGAAGTGTGACATACTTATGTACAGTAAGAAATCATAAATAAATTGATTCAAACCACAAATAGTTCGATAAAATTCAGACTTCTGATTATTTTATTTGTTATAATATTAATAATAATTACTTTAATTACAAAAAAAATATTTAACGTGAATTACTACAACACTCATAAACTGTCGTGCTGTTTCAAAAACGACACTGTGGTCGAATGTTATCTTTATTTTTATTTTATATTCAACCTATGAGAGGTTAAAAAACTATATTCTTTTCAATAAAAGCTTCAAGTGTGAAGCATTTGCGGTTTGAAATTTTTTATCGAAATATAAAAATCAACATTCATCTACAAAATTCAACTTTTAATTTTAATTTTATAAATTTCATAATACATTAACATTAAAATAATAATTTTATTATTTTTATAATAAGTAGACTTATTTTAAACCATATGAAATCATATTATGTCAAAGTTGCGAAAACGCACCATTGATTTTTAAAAGCATTGAAAACGTTTTACAAGTTATTTTAAATATTAAAAAATTAATTCAAGTATTAACTATCTTTTCACACTGAAATTAAGACTAAATTTGTATAAATATACTAAAAATCGAACGAAAAAATTGAACAATTATCTAAGCGAAGAAAGATTGTTTTGAGAAATTTTAAATGTGAACAGGATATAAAAGACTATAAATAAAAAAATAAAAAAGTTGAAACTTAACTTAAAAAATTAAAATTTATTGTACAAAATATGTGAAAAACTCGGTATTAAAACAGCAAGAAAATATAACAATTGATGTTGCAAAACGCAACCGCTTCGGTAAATGGATTAAACAATTATTTTTTTTGACTAAAGTTGAGCCCCCCCCCCCCAGCATTTTTTGCTGGTTGCGCCCCTGCGAGTGATGAAGCCCTTGCCGCAGTTGAAACTCTTCCACTCATGATGGAACTAGATGAAAAGCCCAGTGTTACAGAATTAAAGAAGGCTATTGAAAGTTTGTCTTCAGGGAAAGCTCCAGGGGCTGATGGCATACAATACAATACAATACAACGACGAGTATTATTAACGTGGCGTAAACCCGGACGGGCTTCAAGACCACCAGAAGTCATTAAATGCGGTAGCACAGCCCTCCTAGAACAACTGCACAGTCTCCTCTGCAAATGCTGGGAAGAAGGAACTGTATCTCAGGACATGAGAGATGCCAAAATAATCACTTTATACAAGAACAAGGGCGAAAGAATTCTTAGTATTAAATGCATGGGAAGGTGTGTTTGGTAATGCAAGTTACAGCATCGCTGCTCCACCGCCACACAGTCTGCCACTCGAAGGGCCTGGCACACACGGACTTGAAGCCAGAGAACGTCCTCTTCGTCGACTCGCACTACGAGGAACTGCGTGCCGAGCACTACAGGGTGAGTCATGGTGACTTTGGATTGATGTGGTGTGGTGTGGTGTCTCTGGAATGCTGTGGTGTGGTGTCTCTGGAATGATGGGGTGTGGTGTGGTGACTTTGGAATGCTGTGGTGTGGTGTCTCTGGAGTGATGTGGTGTGGTGTCTCTGGAATGATGGGGTGTGGTGTTGGGACTCTGGAATGATGGGGTGTGGTGTGGTGACTGGAATGATGTGGTATGGTGTGGTGACTGGAATGATGTGGTGTGGTGTGGTGACTGGAATGATGTGGTGTGGTGTGGTGACTTTGGAATGCTGTGGTGTGGTGTGGTGTCTCTGGAATGATGGGGTGTGGTGTGGTGACTTTGGAATGCTGTGGTGTGGTGTCTCTGGAGTGATGTGGTGACTGGAATGATGTGGTGTGGTGTGGTGTCTCTGGAATGATGGGGTGTGGTGTGGTGTCTCTGGAATGATGGGGTGTGGTGACTAGAATGATGTGGTGTGGCCTCAAACAATTCCATTTGATTATTTCAAACGATTGAAGTTCATCATATACATAAATTAATATCCTAAACATGTAACAAACAAATGGTAATCGAAATTCCATTTCAAATTTCGAACTCTTCTGGAACTTTCCATGTGACTTTCTGATCCTTTCCGCCTTTGCCGCCCATCTGCCGCCTTGCCGACGCTGCAGAGGTCACGTGTCAGAGTGAGGAACGATAAGGACGGCCATCTTATTTTTGAAGAAGACGATTTTCTTCATAAGAGATGTACTAGCCGGTTTTTAATAATCTATTGGATTTGTTCTACTTGAGCCTTGGTTCTTAATCATTACACAATCAATCAATATGAATTGTCAATTACTACATTCGACACACATAAACTTCACTGCACACACATCTGATCATTAAGGCAGTTTCTTTATTTATTAGATAAGCTAGGCAAGGTGCTGGGCAAAGGAACCTTTGGAAAGGTTGTGCAAGCCGAAGACTTTGAGAAGTGAGTTGAAAGTCATCACTGCATCATCATCTCTTGTTGAGTGAATCATCACCTCTTAATGCTTCTCTGTCTCACTGCAGTGGCAGACGCGAGGTGGCAGTGAAGATTGTGCGCAACAACAGGAATGACTTCAAGGATGCCATGATGGAGGTGGACATCATCCACGACCTCCAACGTGCCTCTTCTTCCTGCCACAAGTGAGTTCACTCTACATTCACTCTTTCACTCCACATTCACTCCTTCACTCCACATTCACTCCTTCACTCCACATCTAGTCTTTCACTCCACATTCACTTCTCCAAATTCACTTTTCTTTTCCACTCTACATCCACTCCTCCACTCCACATTCACTCTTCTAAATTCACTCCTCCACTCCACATTCACTCTTCTAAATTCACTCCTCCACTCCACATTCACTGATCATCAGACTGATCTGCCACATCCGAGACTCTTTCCAGCACCATGGACATGCGTGCATCGTCTTCGACCGCCTCGGCCTCAGCCTCTATGACTTCATGGTTTGTGTCACCACCTTCCACGTTGCTCACTTCCACTTCCCTCCCTCACCACCTTCACCCCTCACCACCTCCCACACCACTTCCTCTTCTCCCACCACCTTCCACTTCCCTGTCCACCTCAACCTCCCTCACCACCTTCCACCCTCACCACCTCCACTTCTCTCACTACCTTCACTTCCACCTCCTTCACCACCTCACACAGAAGAAGAACTACTACCAGCCCTTCTTCATGTGCGACATCCGCAAGGTCGCCTACAAGTTGTGCAAGGCTGTCGACTGTGAGTCCTCCTGCCATGCCACCACTGCCACCACTGCACCACTGCCACTGTGCTATCACTACTGCCACCACCACTGCCACCAACGCACCAATACTGCACCACCATCAAACTGCACTACTCTATGCAACCTGATCGCCACACTCCACTGCTTGCCTCCATCTCTTCTCTGCAAACATCATTCTTAGTATTAAATGCATGGGAAGGTGTGTTTGGTAAGCAAGTTACAGCATCGCTGCTCCACCGCCACACAGTCTGCCACTCGAAGGGCCTGGCACACACGGACTTGAAGCCAGAGAACGTCCTCTTCGTCGACTCGCACTACGAGGAACTGCGTGCCGAGCACTACAGGGTGAGTCATGGTGACTTTGGATTGATGTGGTGTGGTGTGGTGTCTTTGGAATGCTGTGGTGTGGTGTCTCTGGAATGATGGGGTGTGGTGTGGTGACTTTGGAATGCTGTGGTGTGGTGTCTCTGGAGTGATGTGGTGTGGTGTGGTGTCTCTGGAATGATGGGGTGTGGTGTTGGGACTCTGGAATGATGGGGTGTGGTGTGGTGACTGGAATGATGTGGTATGGTGTGGTGACTGGAATGATGTGGTGTGGTGTGGTGACTGGAATGATGTGGTGTGGTGTGGTGACTTTGGAATGCTGTGGTGTGGTGTGGTGTCTCTGGAATGATGGGGTGTGGTGTGGTGACTTTGGAATGCTGTGGTGTGGTGTCTCTGGAGTGATGTGGTGTGGTGTGGTGACTGGAATGATGTGGTGTGGTGTGGTGTCTCTGGAATGATGGGGTGTGGTGTGGTGTCTCTGGAATGATGGGGTGTGGTGACTAGAATGATGTGGTGTGGTGTGGTGACTGGAATGATGTGGTGTGGTGTGGTGTCTCTGGAATGATGGGGTGTGGTGTTGTGTCTCTGGAATGATGGGGTGTGGTGTTGGGACTCTGGAATGATGAGGTGTGGTGTGGTGACTGGAATGATGTGGTGTGATGTGGTGTCTCTGGAATGATGGGGTGTGGTGTGGTGTCTCTGGAATGATGGGGTGTGGTGTTGGGACTCTGGAATGATGGGGTGTGGTGTGGGGACTCTGGAATGATGGGGTGTGGTGTGGTGTCTCTGGAATGATGAGGTGTGGTGTGGTGTCTCTGGAATGATGGGGTGTGGTGTGGGGACTCTGGAATGATGTGGTGTGGTGTGGTGACTGGAATGATGTGGTGTGGTGTGGTGACTTTGGAATGCTGTGGTGTGGTGTGGTGTCTCTGGAATGATGGGGTGTGGTGTGGTGACTTTGGAATGCTGTGGTGTGGTGTCTCTGGAGTGATGTGGTGTGGTGTGGTGACTGGAATGATGTGGTGTGGTGTGGTGTCTCTGGAATGATGGGGTGTGGTGACTAGAATGATGTGGTGTGGTGTGGTGACTGGAATGATGTGGTGTGGTGTGGTGTCTCTGGAATGATGGGGTGTGGTGTGGTGTCTCTGGAATGATGGGGTGTGGTGTTGGGACTCTGGAATGATGGGGTGTGGTGTGGTGACTGGAATGATGTGGTGTGGTAGGTAGGTAGGTAGGTAGGTAGGTAGGTAGGTAGGTAGGTAGGTAGGTAGGTAGGTAGGTAGGTAGGTAGGTAGGTAGGTAGGTAGGTAGGTAGGTAGGTAGGTAGGTAGGTAGGTAGGTAGGTAGGTAGGTAGGTAGGTAGGTAGGTAGGTAGGTAGGTAGGTAGGTAGGTAGGTAGGTAGGTAGGTAGGTAGGTAGGTAGGTAGGTAGGTAGGTAGGTAGGTAGGTAGGTAGGTAGGTAGGTAGGTAGGTAGGTAGGTAGGTGAGTGAGTTGTTGTCTCCTGGGCTGTCTTGCAGAGTCTGCATAAGTCTTCTTGGCCTAGACCAATTCTACATTGGTAGGCTCTGATCGCCGGGTGGTGCCCTGTACGGAACCTGCTCAGGTTGGTGCGAGCAAGTTTGGTGAGCTCCTCTTCAGCTTTCTTGAGCCTGCCTTTGTATATGCCATTCAGTCTGTCGTTACTGAAGTGGAATTCTTGTGGTCTGTGGCTTGTGACTGCTTGGCAGATCCCTGTTCTCCATAGTTCCTGGTGTAGCGGGGTTAGCTGTGCCCTGCTTTCTGTAGCTGCTTCTGCATCAGCCTCGTCTTTTCCGATCAGATAGCAGTGGCTTGGCACCCAGATGAAGAGAACCTTTTTGTTCATGTTGGTACACTGTGCAGTTAGTTGTGAGATTCGATGGGAGGAGAGAGGGTTGGATGCCATTAGCGAAAGAAGCGGCTTGCAATCGCACACAATCTTTGCCATGCACCAGTCCTCTCTCTCACTCAACCCTTTCAGAGCCTCCTCAACCGCAATTCTTTCAGTGTCCATTGGGTTACTCTTGTGACCTGTGGGCTTGTTCCAGTTAGCTACTTTCTGATCCCCTTGGTACACCACCACCGCAGCACCACCATGCTTTGCCACACCTTGCACTGAGCCGTCAGTGTAGATGGTAAAGTCAGCTTCGCCTTCCTGGGAGATGGCATCTTTAGCTGCTTCCAGTTGCAAGAGATCAGGGTCGTGCTTGCTGGATTTGGAGTAGCTGATGTATATCGCTTCGTACAATGGGTCTTCTGGGAGGAGTGCCTTTGCTTGGTGAAGGAATTTGGATGGATGGAGGTATGCCGATGTCAACCATTTTATTGAGCAGCCGTTCTCTCCACACAGTGTCGAAGGCTCGGCTGTAGTCGTACTGGGTGAGTATGGTGCGTTGCGACGGTTTTGATTGGAACCCATCACTGACTGTTTGCGTGAGACGTAGGCATTGTTCCGTTGTGTCTCTGTCTGATCTGAACCCCGACTGGTTGTCGCTCAGTATCTGCTTCTTCTCCAACCACCACATCAACCTTGCTTTTATCATCTTTTCTAGAAGCTTCCCCACCACTGAGGTAAGACTAATCAGGCGGTAGCTTGACACATCAGCAGGGTTTTTGCCACGTTTCAGGATCGGGATGATGATGGCATCCCGCCATTGCCGAGGGCATTCGCTGCGATTCCAGCAGATGTTGAATAGTGTCAACAGGTGTTGTTGTGCACTGCTGGGTAGGTGTTTCAACATGTCGCTGCTGATGTTGTCAGGTCCGGTGGCTTTGCCTGCGGGGATGGAGCGGATACCTTGCTGGAGCTCTGACAACGTGAATGCATTCTCGATCTCTTGCTCGGGGATCGAGCGGGTGTGGCTGAGGTTTCGATTGATGGCGACCTTAGTTTTCCGATGCTCTTTATCACTCTTGACTTGGCTGATGCTTGCGTATTCCTGAATGAATGCGTTCGCACGCGCTTTGCTTGTGATGCAAATGCGGCCTTTGTAAGTGATGGACTTGTCGACGGATGTGCTGGGTTCCTAGATTTTTCACTCTTGTCAAGCTTAGATCTCCAGATGCGCCCTTTTGCTTCAAGTTGTTGCAGTCGCTGCGGTTGCCCTTGTTCTTATACAGGGTGACAATCTTGGCATTGCGCATGTCCTGTGAAACTCTACCTTCTCTCCAACATAGGCAAAGGAGCATGTGAAGTGGTTCTAGTAGAGACGGTTTACCGCATTTGATTATTTCTGGTGGGATGCCATCGTCTCCTGCTGCTTTTCCACTCTTTAAGGCATCGATAGCTTTGCTGAGTTCGTCCATGGTCGGCTCGACATCCAGCTCTTCCAAGACTGGCAAGTCTTCAATAGCGTCCAGTGCTATCTGAGTCACAGAGTTTTCTCTGGAATAAAGTTCCAGATAGTGTTCAACCCACCTTCCCATTTGCTTGTCTTTGTCTGTGAGCGCTTCAGTTGCGTGCCCGGGCGCTATACAAAAATGACAATTATTATTATTATTATTATGGTCTCTCCTGATTTGGCCTTTAAGGGTGCAGTCTTCTTTGCTGACTTGCCTGTTGCTTTTTTGATGCCTTCATACATGCTCCTTACGTTGCCAGCGTCTGACGCTTGTTGGATGCTATTCGCCAGTTGAAGCCAATAGTCATTTGCGCAGCGTCGAGCCGTCTGCTGGGCTTTTCTTCGGGCAGCTTTCAACTCTTCGAAGGTGGACTGACTCGGGTCGCGTTTGTATTCGATCAATGCCTTTCTCTTGGCGTCAATAACAGGCTCGAGATCTGCCGCATTCGCTTCGAACCAATCGGTGTTCTTGTGTTCTTTTTTGCCATCCGTGAGTAAAGCAGTTCTGAAAATGGTATTCCGGAACGAGTTCCATCTGACTTCCGCATTAGGCTCTTGGTCGCAGTGTTGCAGCTCCCCCAGCCGATCTATGAACTCATGGTTCTTGGCCTGATGGGTGGTCTGATAGGTCTTGATTTTTGGTTGGCATTTCTTCTTGGAGAGGTGGAGCCTCTTGGGGCGCAACTTTATCTTTGACGCGATCAGAGAGTGGTCTGTATCGCAATCGGCGCTATGGTAGAGTGAGGATTTTCTCTGTGCCGCAGGAAGGAGGTTCGGACATGCAAAGCAGGGTGTTCTTGATGGCGAAGCCGACTCCGTGTTCTCTGGTCTCCTCTTCTCCTTTTCCCTGCCAAAAGAACGTGTAGTGTTCCTCCCTCAAGGATCCAGACTCTGGAAGACGCGTTTCCTGTAGGGCTGCAACGTCGACGTTTAGTCTGTGCAGCTCATGATCATTGAAGACAACCCGTGGCGTCCAGCTCTACGACAAATGAGCAAGGACTTATAACCCGTAAACTGCTGTCTTCTTGTTTGTGCTCTCGCCGCAAAGCGAGACTGGAGTGACATCTCCAGGGTGCTAGCCTGGGCAAAGCGTGTGGAGGTCTTGTGATGCCCAAACAACAGGACCCCCCTCTCGGCTTCGTCGACTAGATCCAAGGGGGTGCAAGCACCACGCTTAGAGCCGACTTGGCTGCAGGAGTTGCCGGAAGGACATCATAGATGACGATCCACCGCCTTAGGAACTCCGACTCCTGATTTTTCCTCGGGGTTGACTCCCAAACAGTTTTCCATGAATGGATAGCCTGCAAGGCAGCAGCGGTTGGTAGTCAGAGTTTTCCTTCTTCTAGATGGGTTGCCTTCCCGGGCTGACGAGCCCCATCTGCCCGAAGCGACTGGTTTTGAGGCGCCAGTGACCCGCCTTCGCCCCTTCTTCTGTCAGTAGAAGCAGTTCCGCCGCGAGCAGGCCAGGAGTTGGACTTGGTTGTCAGAGGCGGTACAGAGACGCACGCCGTAAGGGAGCACTTTATAGGCAGTGGGTGCTTATCCCCACTGCCATCCCCTGGCTATGGCTGTGTCAACTGAAGTCTCACCTGAAGCCTCAACTGAAGTCCAATGAAACAAAGAGTCAAGTTGCTTTCAAACAAAGGTTAACTATTACTTAACGAGAAATTGCAGAAAGAACTGCATAATAGAAATAAATCTGTCAATCATTCGTCTTCATTTGACAATCTTTGTTCTCACGGAATTCTGAGCAGCATGCGACAATGCAGGCGCAATAAAGGAATTTCGAAATAGGGAGCTAGAATGAAGACGTCCAAGCGATCCTCACTGCCTTCTTCAGCTTGTCGTCTATCATTGAATACAAATCTTTACTTTTTTATTTAACAATTAAGTACAAAAAGTGGAAGCTTTGTTTTCTCCTCCATTGAGTTTTTTGCTGCACTGCCCTGCCAAGGCAAAAGGGAGAAAGTCCACTTTTGGCGCGAAATTATTTAAATTGTCTCTTGAAACGTAGGAGTTAAGTCCTACATAAATGTACATCGATTTTACTCTGTATAGTTTCTGCGGGTAAGCCATGCCAAAAAGAAGCAAGTCACCTTATTGGGATTGAAACCACGACAAAAGGTGTGCATCAGCCAGTAGGAATTAGAAAAGTGTGTCACATGAGATCATTGTTTACGAATTTGAGAACCTTTTCACGCTTTTAAAACTACTCAGAAATATTAAAATTACGACATATTATATAATATAATAATCTATTGTAATTATTTTATTTTCATAAATCAAATTAATTCAAATAATGGAAAAAATCGGATGCTTCAGGCCCTAACAGGCGTGAAATCAGCTGTTTCCACCAGCGTTTATGCACCACTCGGACCGAGATGCAAAGCTGTGGTCACAGTCGTTTGGCACGAAGGCATTGTTGGTCGCAATGCAGAAGACCGGCATTTGTAAATGTTTTGGTAGTGAGCCTTACCGTGATGCCAAGCAGTTCCTGATCTGGTGTGGTAACTGCAGTGGTCAAAACAAGAATTGGACACTATACACATCGTGAATGAATGCGGAGGCGCGGAACATGGGCACTGAAATACTTAGAGCGAGGCACACCTCCATCCGAAGGGGAGTCCCTCAAGGAGCATGTGTCTCGAAGGAAACTTGCCCAAGCAGTCGAGTGGCAGCAAGAGGCGTTTGCACTGCAAAGAAGGTCGACATTGTCACCAAGCTGTGCCGTTGACGCCAGTAAACAGACAAAAATTCAGGAAAGTGCTGCAGCATCAGACTTGCAACCAGTTTTGACTTGTATCAGCAATATTCATTGAAAATTAACCTGTTAACTTTGAAAGTTAATTATTGTAGAGGTATCACAAAAATCTGAATTATTTTCCAATGACGTGTCTATGAAAGAACAACACAAACGTAGACTCACTTTGGGCACTTCCTTTTGCCACCAAGCCTCCACACGCTATATCGCCATCCCCAAGGCAAAAGGAAGCAAGTGCCATTTTTGCAGTTTTGTGAGTTTTCAATATAAACGAAGCACACTTCTGTCAATAACAACCCTTTAAATCCTATAGAATATCACCATTGAATACAATTGCAATGGACACCGAGAGGTTTTAAAAGATTAGTTTTGCATTTCCTGCGATGTTTTTGAGACCTTGGCAGTGTGGCCTTGCAACAAACGCTTTTTTAACCTGTTTCAATCCTCCTTAAAGTGGTGGCGAAAGGCTCAAAAGTGGCTTCATGGGAGCATCATCGCTAGCAAAAAATAAACGCCAGTCATGGAGAGATCTAAGAAAGTTAATCTCTTTTCTCTGCCTCCAAAGGGACCAACAACAATGCGTCTTCCCTAAAGATCAGCGTGTGTCGCAATGCGCTTGCACTGTGTCTTGTGTACCGTAAAACACCAGGCATAGGCAGCACCGATGTATAAGACGCAACTCGTATTTGATTTTCAATTTTTTTTTTAAATTAAGAAAAGGATTTTAAAAAGTCAAACCAATTTAACCTTCTTTTATTCTCAAACCCACGTCATTCAAAATATTTATTTTGTATTCAAATAATGCCAAATAGATGCAAACATAATTAGGCGATTAGGAAATATGTGGAAATGCATTTAACTTTATATGTTATTTTTTTAATGGAAAAATAAAAAGATGAAGATTGAATAAATGAATTTATTAATTTAATAAAGAAAAGTTATAATAGTTTAATCTTCTCTCATTCTCAAGTCTACGTCGTTCAAAAGGTTTATTATGTCTCTAAATAATGCCAAATAGAGGCAAGCGATTAGAAGAACGTTTAAATGCATTAAAATTGAAATCTTCGCAATTGATGATGATTCCCAGGTATCTTCTATTTTGTGTCGCAATATTTTTTGAAGTTGTTTTTTAATATTTATGATGTTGTTTCTTTGAGTTAGGAAGGCAGCCTTGCAACGAAATTAATTTCTATGACGTAATAGTTGTGAGTTATAATTCAACATTTGACATTTATTCATTTAATGGAAAAGTTTTCTTCAAGTTTTGAAGCAGTGAAAAACGAGAGTGCTTTGAAAATCTCATCATCATCATCATCACCATCATCATCATCATCATCATGCCAGTGACTGACTGAGTTAGTCATTGGGGGGGAAATAAGGAAGAAGAGGCAGCTATAGTGCGCCATTCAGTTCTGTTGTTAGCAGCGTTGAGAAGACTGCTCAAGGGAAGAGACGTCCACTCTCTCACATTGTCCATCCAGCTCTTTTCCGGACGGCCTCAACGACGACTTCTTTGCAGCACCGTCTTGGACAGTGAATCGTGCTTGACGACGTGGCCAAACCAAGTCAACTTTCGACGTTTGACAGTTCCTAAAAGAGGTTCTTGTGCTACAACCAGTGCTGTTGTAATCTGATGGACATAATTGTTGGTTCTGTGCTCCAAGTAAGAGATGCCGTGGAGTTTACGGAGACATTTAGATCCAAAGACCTGTATCTTGCGTTCTGTTTCCGCGTTAAGCGTCCAGGTCTCAGATCTTTATAGCAGGATACTGAGCACCAGTGACTTGTAGAGTCTGTATCTGACAGAGAAGCTGATAGGACTACTGAACCATAACCGATTAAGTCACGCCATTGCAGCAGTTGCCATTGAGATTCTGGTTTTTATCTCTGTGGTGCTTGTCCCATCCTTTGACAGGGTTACTCCTAGGTACTTGAACAGTGACACTTCTAGCTTTTATCTATTCATCACATTTCAGTTGAGTTGTTTGTTGTGCTATTCACCATAACCTTGGACTCTTCTGAGCTCACCTCCATCCCGTAAGCAAGTTAAGTTTGTTGGTGAGGTCTTGAAGTTCGCTGCTGGATCCGCCCATCAGATCGATGACGTCAGCAAACCTTAAGTTGGATATTGAACTCCAACCATTAGAGATGGTACAATGATGACCTTGGAGAGCTTCTTGCATTATTCTTTCTAGGAAATGTTGGAAAGAACAGGAGAAAGCAGACACCCTTGACGAACTCCCACTGATGTTCTAAAGAATGTTCCTACCTGCCCATTGAGAAGCACTTATAAGAGGACTAATTACTGCACTGTTGGCGTTTTATAGAAGTCTTTGATTACATGTATTAGCCCTTCATCAAAGTTGTAATCTTCCATTACGCGAAGCAAACCGTCATGCCAAACGCTGTCGAAAGCTTTATTAAAGTCTATGAAGTTGTGGCAGATCTCGCGTTGGTGTTGCAGGTGTTGTTTTGTGAACAGCCTGCAGTTGAAGATCTGCTCCACAGTGCTTCGCCCAGCTCTGAGTCCAGCCTGTTCTTCAGCTAGAATTTCTCCAACCTGTTTTTCAATCTCTTTAGCATCATTTGCTGGGGTGCTGCGGCAAATCGCATCAGCTTCAAGTGCATTTATAGGCAAACAAGTGCACCTTAGACGTGCGTTAGTTGCTTTCTCGTGTCAGATGAAGTGCCTACAACTCTCACTGAAAACTCTTGTCGACTCAGCATCAACCTCGGGAGGAGACAAGCTGTTTGCCGCTTCAGAGCTGCCAACGCTGACGCTGAAGAACAGTGGTAGAAAGATGTGTGTGCGCTTACAACTAGAGCAAATGATTGAGTGTTTACTGCGATACGGTAAACGAGTGGTAAGCAACTCGCGGCTTGAGGTTGTGGGCTCAATTCAACTCAAGCATTTGGTTGTGCAACATTCGACACCGGTTATTATGGCGGATGGTTGGAAGGCCTGCACCAGCCCTCCAGCAGCTATTCAACTTGTTTGTCTTTGTTTCGACGTGAATGATTGAGCCAACGTGAACTCTTCAAGTGGTGCATGCGGAAACCTTCATTCCAAAAACCGCGAAAAGAGATTTTGTTTGATGGCATAAGCGAAAATAGGTTTTGAAAAATTATTGCAAAATACCATACACTTTTTTGGTTGTTTTGTTGCTAGTTGTAACTTTGGATAAAGTGTGTAATCAATCAAGGGCGGCGATCTGCTGCAACTCTTGGGGGGGTCTTAAGCAGCAGGAACGATCCTGGAGGGGTCGTGGGGGGGGTCTTGGGGGATTCGTGGGGTCCGGATCCCCCCTTCCACCACTTGAATTTTTTTTTTAAACTTCTGTTTTTATACGAATATTTAAGTAAGCAATGAACAGTTTTATTTTAGACAGCTATAACTATAACTACACATACTCACAATGTATTAATAAGTAAAAATTCTGTTTTATGCCATGTTTGACGATTGTGTTTGCATCAAAACAAGAGTTTAAAAATGTTTTTATTGAAAAAAGTGGGAGGTCCGGACCCCAAGACCCCTCCAGGATCGCGGCCCATGTTATCAATACCAGCCAGTAACGCCCCTTCTGAGAGGGTTTCTGTTGCTAGGAGCACAATAAAAGATCCTCGAACAAGTTCAATGCCAGAAAATGTTCAATAACTTTTCATCAACAGCGCTTTCTAAAAAACCTTTGTTAAATTTTTATTATTTCTTTCATCTCAATTCCTATTCAATGCTTTATATTTGTTTATTGTATGTATTAGCATGCTGGTGGCGTTGCCTGTCATTGATTTTGTTGATGGCAAAAGAGGGAGGACAAGTGAGGACAAGTGAGGACAAGTGAGGACAAGTGAGGACAAGTGAGGACAAGTGAGGAGGAGTGAGGGCAAGTGAGGGCAAGTGAGGACAAGTGAGGGCAAGTGAGGACAAGTGAGGACAAGTGAGGACAAGTGAGGACAAGTGAGGACAAGTGAGGAGGAGTGAGGGCAAGTGAGGACAAGTGAGGACAAGTGAGGACAAGTGAGGGCAAGTGAGGGCAAGTGAGGACAAGTGAGGGCAAGTGAGGACAAGTGAGGACAAGTGAGGACAAGTGAGGACAAGTGAGGGCAAGTGAGGACAAGTGAGGGCAAGTGAGGACAAGTGAGGACAAGTGAGGACAAGTGAGGACAAGTGAGGACAAGTGAGGGCAAGTGAGGACAAGTGAGGGCAAGTGAGGACAAGTGAGGACAAGTGAGGACAAGTGAGGACAAGTGAGGACAAGTGAGGACAAGTGAGGACAAGTGAGGGCAAGTGAGGACAAGTGAGGACAAGTGAGGGCAAGTGAGGGCAAGTGAGGACAAGTGAGGACAAGGGAGGACAAGTGAGGGCAAGTGAGGGCAAGTGAGGGCAAGTGAGGGCAAGTGAGGACAAGTGAGGGCAAGTGAGGACAAGTGAGGACAAGTGAGGACAAGTGAGGGGAAGTGAGGGGAAGTGAGGACAAGTGAGGAGGAGTGAGGACAAGTGAGGACAAGTGAGGACAAGTGAGGGCAAGTGAGGACAAGTGAGGACAAGTGAGGGCAAGTGAGGACAAGTGAGGGCAAGTGAGGGCAAGTGAGGGCAAGTGAGGGCAAGTGAGGACAAGTGAGGGCAAGTGAGGGCAAGTGAGGACAAGTGAGGACAAGTGAGGACAAGTGAGGACAAGTGAGGAGGAGTGAGGGCAAGTGAGGACAAGTGAGGGCAAGTGAGGACAAGTGAGGACAAGTGAGGACAAGTGAGGACAAGTGAGGACAAGTGAGGACAAGTGAGGGGAAGTGAGGACAAGTGAGGACAAGTGAGGACAAGTGAGGACAAGTGAGGACAAGTGAGGACAAGTGAGGGCAAGTGAGGGGAAGTGAGGACAAGGGAGGAAGAGTGAGGACAAGTGAGGGGAAGTGAGGACAAGTGAGGGGAAGTGAGGAGGAGTGAGGACAAGTGAGGGCAAGTGAGGACAAGTGAGGGCAAGTGAGGACAAGTGAGGGCAAGTGAGAACAAGTGAGGACAAGTGAGGACAAGTGAGGGGAAGTGAGGGGAAGTGAGGACAAGTGAGGAGGAGTGAGGACAAGTGAGGGGAAGTGAGGACAAGTGAGGAGGAGTGATGACAAGTGAGGACAAGTGAGGACAAGTGAGGACAAGTGAGGGCAAGTGAGGGGAAGTGAGGACAAGGGAGGAAGAGTGAGGACAAGTGAGGGGAAGTGAGGACAAGTGAAGGGAAGTGAGGACAAGTGAGGACAAGTGAGGGGAAGTGAGGACAAGTGAGGAGGAGTGAGGACAAGTGAGGACAAGTGAGGGGAAGTGAGGGGAAGTGAGGAGAAGTGAGGACAAGTGAGGGGAAGTGAGGACAAGTGAGGACAAGTGAGAACAAGTGAGGAAGTGACAGTTAAGTGGTGTGGAAAGGAAAAACAAAAAGATTATGAAGGTGAGTGCGGATGAAGAAAACAAGATTGTAAGGAGCGAACAAGAGAGCCTTCCCTGCAGACCTCTATCCGCTAACCAGTTCGCTCCTCACACACCTCTACTGCAATTTTTTTTTTCAACACACTTAAACCCCAACTCTAACCAAACGCCCGTCCTAATTTGGAAAAATATCTGATGCGTATCTTTCCCTTGATTTGCTGAAATTAATAACTTAAGAACGAAATGTTCTGGGCAGATTATGTTGAAGCAATAAAATGTTGAAGCATGCCACCAATCCTTGAAGGCTAACGCCCACTAAACAACGACTTTCAGGAGGTTCTTTCTATTGGGTGTTGAAAAGTGGGACTGGCAAAACGTTAATGCCGCCCATTCCGTAGCTACCATAAGGGTTTTCAAGAATGTGGTTTAGTGTGTTTAAGTAGTTGTGTGGTTTAGTGTGTGTAAGTAGTTATGTGGTTTAGTGTGTGTGTAAGTAGTTGTGTGGTTAAGTGTGTGTAAGTAGTTGTGTGGTTTAGTGTGTGTAAGTAGTTGTGTGGTTTAGTGTGTGTAAGTAGTTGTGTGGTTTAGTGTGTGTTTAAGTAGTTCTGTGGTTTAGTGTGTGTGTAAGTAGTTGTGTGGTTTAGTGTGTGTAAGTATTTGTGTGGTTTAGTGTGTGTAAGTAGTTGTGTGGTTTAGTGTGTGTAAGTAGTCGTGTGGTTTAGTGTGTGTAAGTAGTTGTGTGGTTTAGTGTGTGTGTAAGTAGTTGTGTGATTTAGTAGTAGTAGTAGTAGTATTTATAGTGCCTTTGTCTCGACACTTCAAATCTTTTTCTTCATCTCCCCCTTTCTCTCCTCTCCCTCTGTCTCCAGATTGCTCCCACACTTCTCAGCACCACTTCTTCCATCCTCCGATCCTCTTCCTGGTAACCAAGGACCCCTTCCATCGGGTCCTGTTTTCCACGCTCCCTTCTCCAAACCGTCAGCCATTCTTCTCTCCACTCTTCATACAACCCACACTCCAGCAAAACGTGCCTCTCATTCTCTTCCTTCCCACAAACACACTTCCTATCCTCCTTCTCATACTTCCAGCGCACAATTTCATTATTCCTTACCGTCAAGCTATCCCCCCTACACATCATCCTAACTTTCGCTCCATCTGAACCATCTACATATTTTTCCAACTTCCTGCTTTCTGACCTCTCCTCACGGTATCTTCTCAATCTTTCACTTTCCTGTATTTTATTTCCCCATTCCTCCCTTCCTTTTTGTTGGATTCTCTTCACCAGCTCCCTTTCCCCCATCCCTCCGACCTCTCTTTCTGAAACGCCCATCATAAACACTCTTGCTCGTGCGCCTTTTCCTCCACGTACCATTCTGCTCATAACCTCCACATCCAATTTTTTTCCTAAGTTGGCTACACCTCTCCACCATTTAGATTTCTTACCTATCTCCTCTACACATGCTCTACCTACTCTTCCTACTATATCTTTCCCCTCTAATGTCCTAATCATAAAGTCTGTCATGACCTTAGCCTCTCTTTCCCAGAATGTACTCCAGGCTGTTTCACCATGTACTACGACATTTCTTACGCTAGTCTCTACCCCCCATATCCATCTCCCAAACTTAGTCTGCAAAACCTCTAACTTCTTTCTTTCCTTAGCTGACCAACCAACTGCTGCAACCCCATACATTATCTTTCCTACAACCAAGCTTTTCCATGCCTCCCTGCCCATGATAAAACGACTTCCCGATCTTTTTGCTCCATATTTTACCATGCCGGTTAGGCTTCCAACGTTTCTCATCATTTCACCAAATTGATAAATCCCTCTTTTTTTTCCCCCTTTAAGCTTTAATCCTAAATACCTTACCTCATCACATTTTCTTATGGTCCTACCTCTAATTACCCATTCTTGACATCCTTCTATACTTGTATTACCAACCAGTTCCACAACTTTAGATTTCTCTTCATTCAGTTTCATTCCATATTCCTCTAACACCTTCAGTACATCCTCTAACACTATTTTCATATTATCTTCGTTTTCCGCCGTCACTAGGATGTCGTCAGCATAAAGCATTCCTCCAAACCTCCACTCTTTCTTACTATCTTCCCTACCCATTTGATTGTGTACTTTCATCACTACCCCGGCTCGATGGTTATCCAGAACCGCTGCCACATCCCTACTGTATAGATTGAAGAGGATTGGAGATAAAGGACAACCCTGTCTAACTCCACTTGTGCACGTAACCCATTCTGTCTCCAAGTCCCCCAACACAAATCTCACTTTGTTATTTTCATACACCTCCCTCAACACCCTTAAAACTCTTCCACCCATTCCCATTTTCTCTAACACTTCAAACAATTTACCTCTGTTCACCCTATCATATGCCTTTTCTAAGTCTAAGCCCGCTACCAATAGTCTTTCACCTCTTGCCTTTGCAATTTCAACAACCCGCCCTAACATATAGAGGTTATCATCCCCACGCCTCCCTCTTCTAAACCCTCCCTGTGTTTCATTAACTATACAATTACTTTCTGCCCATCTCTCCACTCGTTCTCCCAAAATAATCATCATTAGCTTATATAAAAGGCTGCTAATTGCTACCGGTCGATAATTCTTAATTTTCCGTCTCTCCCCTCCTTTATGAATTAGGACGACCCGACTATACCTCCAGCTTTTTGGTACCTCACCTCCTTCTAATATTTTATTAAACCAATTTCTCACCTCTTCTCTTCCTCTACATTTCAACGACTTCAACAACTCCCCAGTTACCCCCTCTTCATCCGCTGCTTTTCCTAGTTTAAGTTTTTTCAGTGCCCGTTCAAATTCATTCTTACTGATGCTTCCTTCATCCTCCATTTGGATACTTTCTTTTTCGATGTTCATCGTGGCTTCTCCCTCCGTATTTAGAAACTTTCCCCATGTGTTGAGTATGCATTCTCCCATCTCCTCTTTTCCTTTCCAAACACCACCCTCTTCATCCACCAGATCCTCAACCTCCATTAATTTTTTCCCTTTCCCCATAAACTTATTCAACTCTCTGAACATATTTCTCTTTTTTTCATTCCCTCTTCCCATGCATTCCATTCTTCTTCTATTCCACTCTGCTATTTTCTTCGAAACCATTTCACTCGCTATCTGTTTTCGAAAGAGGTAGTGTGGTTAAGTAGTTGTGTGGTTTAGTGTGTGTGTAAGTAGTTGTATGGTTTAGTGTGTGTAAGTAGTTGTGTGGTTTAGTGTGTTTTAAGTAGTTGTGTGGTTTAGTGTTGTGTAAGTAGTTGTGTGGTTTAGTGTGTGTAAGTAGTTGTGTGGTTTAGTGTGTGTGTAAGTAGTTGTGTGGTTTAGTGTGTGTAAGTAGTTGTGTGGTTTAGTGTGTGTAAGTAGTTGTGTGGTTTAGTGTGTGTGTAAGTAGTTGTGTGGTTTAGTGTGTGTGTAAGTAGTTGTGTGGTTTAGTGTGTGTTTAAGTAGTTCTGTTGTTTAGTTTGTGTGTAAGTAGTTGTGTGATTTAGTGTGTGTAAGTAGTTGTGTGGTTTAGTGTGTGTAAGTAGTTGTGTGGTTTAGTGTGTGTAAGTAGTTGTGTGGTTTACTGTGTGTGTGTAAGTAGTTTTGTGGTTCAGTGTGGGTGTAAGTAGTTGTGTGGTTTAGTGTGTGTGTAAGTAGTTGTGTGGTTTAGTGTGTGTAAGTAGTTGTGTGATTTAGTGTGTGTAAGTAGTTGTGTGATTTAGTGTGTGTAAGTAGTTGTGTGGTTTAGTGTGTGTGTAAGTAGTTGTGTGGTTCAGTGTGGGTGTAAGTAGTTGTTTGGTTTAGTGTGTGTAAGTAGTTGTGTGGTATAGTGTGTTTAAGTAGTTGTGTGGTTTAGTGTGTGTGTAAGTAGTTGTGTGGTTAAGTGTGTGTAAGTAGTTGTGTGGTTCAGTGTGGGTGTAAGTAGTTGTTTGGTTTAGTGTGTGTAAGTAGTTGTGTGGTATAGTGTGTTTAAGTAGTTGTGTGGTTTAGTGTGTGTGTAAGTAGTTGTGTGGTTAAGTGTGTGTAAGTAGTTGTGTGGTTTAGTGTGTGTAAGTAGTTGTGTGGTTTAGTGTGTGTAAGTAGTTGTGTGGTTTAGTGTGTGTTTAAGTAGTTCTGTGGTTTAGTGTGTGTGTAAGTAGTTGTGTGGTTTAGTGTGTGTAAGTATTTGTGTGGTTTAGTGTGTGTAAGTAGTTGTGTGGTTTAGTGTGTGTAACTAGTCGTGTGGTTTAGTGTGTGTAAGTAGTTGTGTGGTTTAGTGTGTGTGTAAGTAGTTGTGTGATTTAGTGTGGTTAAGTAGTTGTGTGGTTTAGTGTGTGTGTAAGTAGTTGTGTGGTTTAGTGTGTGTAAGTAGTTGTGTGGTTTAGTGTGTTTTAAGTAGTTGTGTGGTTTAGTGTTGTGTAAGTAGTTGTGTGGTTTAGTGTGTGTAAGTAGTTGTGTGGTTTAGTGTGTGTGTAAGTAGTTGTGTGGTTTAGTGTGTGTAAGTAGTTGTGTGGTTTAGTGTGTGTAAGTAGTTGTGTGGTTTAGTGTGTGTGTAAGTAGTTGTGTGGTTTAGTGTGTGTGTAAGTAGTTGTGTGGTTTAGTGTGTGTTTAAGTAGTTCTGTTGTTTAGTTTGTGTGTAAGTAGTTGTGTGGTTTAGTGTGTGTAAGTATTTGTGTGGTTTAGTGTGTGTAAGTAGTTGTGTGGTTTAGTGTGTGTAAGTAGTTGTGTGGTTTAGTGTGTTTTAAGTAGTTGTGTGGTTTAGTGTTGTGTAAGTAGTTGTGTGGTTTAGTGTGTGTAAGTAGTTGTGTGGTTTAGTGTGTGTGTAAGTAGTTGTGTGGTTTAGTGTGTGTAAGTAGTTGTGTGGTTTAGTGTGTGTAAGTAGTTGTGTGGTTTAGTGTGTGTGTAAGTAGTTGTGTGGTTTAGTGTGTGTGTAAGTAGTTGTGTGGTTTAGTGTGTGTTTAAGTAGTTCTGTTGTTTAGTTTGTGTGTAAGTAGTTGTGTGGTTTAGTGTGTGTAAGTATTTGTGTGGTTTAGTGTGTGTAAGTAGTTGTGTGGTTTAGTGTATGTAAGTAGTTATGTGGTTTAGTGTGTGTGTAAGTAGTTGTGTGGTTTAGCGTGTGTGAGTAGCTGTGTGGTTTAGTGTGTGTAAGTAGTTGTGTGGTTTAGTGTGTGTAAGTAGTTGTGTGGTTTAGTGTGTGTGTAGGTAGTTGTGTGGTTTAGTGTGTGTGTAAGTAGTTGTGTGGTTTAGTGTGTGTAAGTATTTGTGTGGTTTAGTTTGTGTAAGTAGTTGTGTGGTTTAGTGTGTGTAAGTAGTTGTGTGGTTTAGTGTGTTTAAGTAGTTGTGTGGTTTAGTGTGTGTGTAAGTAGTTGTGTGATTTAGTGTGTGTAAGTAGTTGTGTGGTTTAGTGTGTGTGTAAGTAGTTGTGTGGTTTAGTGTGTGTAAGTAGTTATGTGGTTTAGTGTGTGTGTAAGTAGTTGTTTGGTTTAGTGTGTGTAAGTAGTTGTGTGGTTTAGTGTGTTTAAGTAGTTGTGTGGTTTAGTGTGTGTAAGTAGTTGTGTGGTTTAGTGTGTGTAAGTAGTTGTGTGGTTTAGTGTGTGTAAGTAGTTGTGTGATTTAGTTTGTGTAAGTAGTTGTGTGATTTAGTGTGTGTAAGTAGTTGTGTGATTTAGTGTGTGTAAGAAGTTGTGTGGTTTAGTGTGTGTAAGTAGTTGTGTGGTTTAGTGTGTGTAAGTAGTTGTGTGATTTAGTGTGTGTAAGTAGTTGTGTGATTTAGTGTGTGTAAGTAGTTGTGTGGTTTAGTGTGTGTGTAAGTAGTTGTGTGGTTTAGTGTGTGTGTAAGTAGTTGTGTGGTTTAGTGTGTGTGTAAGTAGTTGTGTGGTTTAGTGTGTGTTTAAGTAGTTCTGTTGTTTAGTTTGTGTGTAAGTAGTTGTGTGGTTTAGTGTGTGTAAGTATTTGTGTGGTTTAGTGTGTGTAAGTAGTTGTGTGGTTTAGTGTATGTAAGTAGTTATGTGGTTTAGTGTGTGTGTAAGTAGTTGTGTGGTTTAGCGTGTGTGAGTAGCTGTGTGGTTTAGTGTGTGTAAGTAGTTGTGTGGTTTAGTGTGTGTAAGTAGTTGTGTGGTTTAGTGTGTGTGTAGGTAGTTGTGTGGTTTAGTGTGTGTGTAAGTAGTTGTGTGGTTTAGTGTGTGTAAGTATTTGTGTGGTTTAGTTTGTGTAAGTAGTTGTGTGGTTTAGTGTGTGTAAGTAGTTGTGTGGTTTAGTGTGTTTAAGTAGTTGTGTGGTTTAGTGTGTGTGTAAGTAGTTGTGTGATTTAGTGTGTGTAAGTAGTTGTGTGGTTTAGTGTGTGTGTAAGTAGTTGTGTGGTTTAGTGTGTGTAAGTAGTTATGTGGTTTAGTGTGTGTGTAAGTAGTTGTTTGGTTTAGTGTGTGTAAGTAGTTGTGTGGTTTAGTGTGTTTAAGTAGTTGTGTGGTTTAGTGTGTGTAAGTA
Organism: Piscicola geometra; assembly: GCA_943735955.1. Classification (NCBI taxonomy): domain Eukaryota; kingdom Metazoa; phylum Annelida; class Clitellata; order Hirudinida; family Piscicolidae; genus Piscicola; species Piscicola geometra. Next base: position 1,219,767 of record OX030966.1, on the reverse strand, counting down.
GTTGTGTGGTTTAGTGTGTGTAAGTAGTTGTGTGGTTTAGTGTGTGTAAGTAGTTGTGTGATTTAGTTTGTGTAAGTAGTTGTGTGATTTAGTGTGTGTAAGTAGTTGTGTGATTTAGTGTGTGTAAGAAGTTGTGTGGTTTAGTGTGTGTAAGTAGTTGTGTGGTTTAGTGTGTGTAAGTAGTTGTGTGATTTAGTGTGTGTAAGTAGTTGTGTGATTTAGTGTGTGTAAGTAGTTGTGTGGTTTAGTGTGTGTGTAAGTAGTTGTGTGGTTTAGTGTGTGTAAGTAGTTGTGTGATTTAGTGTGTGTAAGTAGTTGTGTGATTTAGTGTGTGTAATTAGTTGTGTGGTTTAATGTGTGTGTAAGTAGTTGTGTGGTTCAGTGTGGGTGTAAGTAGTTGTTTGGTTTAGTGTGTGAAAGTAGTTGTGTGGTATAGTGTGTTTAAGTAGTTGTGTGGTTTAGTTTGGGTAAGTAGTTATGTGGTTTAGTGTGTGTGTAAGTAGTTGTGTGGTTTAGTGTGTGTAAGTAGTTGTGTGGTTTAGTGTGTGTGTAAGTAGTTGTGTGGTTTAGTGTGTGTTAGTAGTTGTGTGGTTTAGTGTGTGTAAGTAGTTGTGTGGTTTAGTGTGTGTGTAAGTAGTTGTGTGGTTTAGTGTGTGTGTAAGTAGTTGTGTGGTTTACTGTGTGTGTAAGTAGTCGTGTGGTTTAGTGTGTGTAAGTAGTTGTGTGGTTTAGTGTGTGTAAGTAGTTGTGTGGTTTAGTGTGTGTGTAAGTAGTTGTGTGGTTTAGTGTGTGTAAGTAGTTGTGTGGTATAGTGTGTTTAAGTAGTTGTGTGGTTTAGTGTGTGTGTAAGTAGTTGTGTGGTTTAGTTTGTGTAAGTAGTTATGTGGTTTAGTGTGTGTGTAAGTAGTTGTGTGGTTTAGTGTGTGTAAGTAGTTGTGTGGTTTAGTGTGTGTTTAAGTAGTTCTGTGGTTTAGTGTGTGTGTAAGTAGTTGTTTGGTTTAGTGTGTGTAAGTAGTTGTGTGGTTTAGTGTGTTTAAGTAGTTGTGTGGTTTAGTGTGTGTAAGTAGTTGTGTGGTTTAGTGTGTGTAAGTAGTTGTGTGGTTTAGTGTGTGTAAGTAGTTGTGTGATTTAGTGTGTGTAAGTAGTTGTGTGATTTAGTGTGTGTAAGTAGTTGTGTGATTTAGTGTGTGTAAGAAGTTGTGTGGTTTAGTGTGTGTAAGTAGTTGTGTGGTTTAGTGTGTGTAAGTAGTTGTGTGGTTTAGTGTGTGTAAGTAGTTGTGTGATTTAGTGTGTGTAAGTAGTTGTGTGATTTAGTGTGTGTAATTAGTTGTGTGGTTTAATGTGTGTGTAAGTAGTTGTGTGGTTCAGTGTGGGTGTAAGTAGTTGTTTGGTTTAGTGTGTGTAAGTAGTTGTGTGGTATAGTGTGTTTAAGTAGTTGTGTGGTTTAGTTTGGGTAAGTAGTTATGTGGTTTAGTGTGTGTGTAAGTAGTTGTGTGGTTTAGTGTGTGTAAGTAGTTGTGTGGTTTAGTGTGTGTGTAAGTAGTTGTGTGGTTTAGTGTGTGTTAGTAGTTGTGTGGTTTAGTGTGTGTAAGTAGTTGTGTGGTTTAGTGTGTGTGTAAGTAGTTGTGTGGTTTAGTGTGTGTGTAAGTAGTTGTGTGGTTTACTGTGTGTGTAAGTAGTCGTGTGGTTTAGTGTGTGTAAGTAGTTGTGTGGTTTAGTGTGTGTAAGTAGTTGTGTGGTTTAGTGTGTGTGTAAGTAGTTGTGTGGTTTAGTGTGTGTAAGTAGTTGTGTGGTATAGTGTGTTTAAGTAGTTGTGTGGTTTAGTGTGTGTAAGTAGTTGTGTGATTTAGTGTGTGTAAGTAGTTGTGTGGTTTAGTGTGTGTGTAAGTAGTTGTGTGGTTTAGTGTGTGTAAGTAGTTGTGTGATTTAGTGTGTGTAAGTAGTTGTGTGATTTAGTGTGTGTAATTAGTTGTGTGGTTTAATGTGTGTGTAAGTAGTTGTGTGGTTCAGTGTGGGTGTAAGTAGTTGTTTGGTTTAGTGTGTGTAAGTAGTTGTGTAGTATAGTGTGTTTAAGTAGTTGTGTGGTTTAGTGTGTGTGTAAGTAGTTGTGTGGTTTAGTTTGTGTAAGTAGTTATGTGGTTTAGTGTGTGTGTAAGTAGTTGTGTGGTTTAGTGTGTGTAAGTAGTTGTGTGGTTTAGTGTGTGTTTAAGTAGTTCTGTGGTTTAGTGTGTGTGTAAGTAGTTGTGTGATTTAGTGTGTGTAAGTAGTTGTGTGGTTTAGTGTGTGTAAGTAGTTGTGTGGTTTAGTGTGTGTAAGTAGTTGTGTGGTTTAGTGTGTGTGTAAGTAGTTGTGTGGTTTAGTGTGTGTAAGTAGTTGTGTGGTTTAGTGTGTGTTTAAGTAGTTCTGTGGTTTAGTGTGTGTGTAAGTAGTTGTGTGATTTAGTGTGTGTAAGTAGTTGTGTGGTTTAGTGTGTGTAAGTAGTTGTGTGGTTTAGTGTGTGTAAGTAGTTGTGTAGTTTAGTGTGTGTGTAAGTAGTTGTGTGGTTTAGTGTGTGTAAGTAGTTGTGTGGTTTAGTGTGTGTAAGTAGTTGTGTGGTTAAGTGTGTGTAAGTAGTTGTGTGGTTTAGTGTGTGTGTAAGTAGTTGTGTGGTTTAGTGTGTGTAAGTAGTTGTGTGGTTTAGTGTGTGTGTAAGTAGTTGTGTGGTTTAGTGTGTGTGTAAGTAGTCGTGTGATTTAGTGTGTGTAAGTAGTTGTGTGGTTTAGTGTGTGTAAGTAGTTGTGTGATTTAGTGTGTGTAAGTAGTTGTGTGGTTTAGTGTGTGTAAGTAGTTGTGTGGTTTAGTGTGTGTAAGTAGTTGTGTGGTTTAGTGTGTGTGTAAGTAGTTGTGTGATTTAGTGTGGTTAAGTAGTTGTGTGGTTTAGTGTGTGTGTAAGTAGTTGTGTGGTTTAGTGTGTGTAAGTAGTTGTGTGGTTTAGTGTGTTTTAAGTAGTTGTGTGGTTTAGTGTTGTGTAAGTAGTTGTGTGGTTTAGTGTGTGTAAGTAGTTGTGTGGTTTAGTGTGTGTGTAAGTAGTTGTGTGGTTTAGTGTGTGTAAGTAGTTGTGTGGTTTAGTGTGTGTAAGTAGTTGTGTGGTTTAGTGTGTGTGTAAGTAGTTGTGTGGTTTAGTGTGTGTGTAAGTAGTTGTGTGGTTTAGTGTGTGTTTAAGTAGTTCTGTTGTTTAGTTTGTGTGTAAGTAGTTGTGTGATTTAGTGTGTGTAAGTAGTTGTGTGGTTTAGTGTGTGTAAGTAGTTGTGTGGTTTAGTGTGTGTAAGTAGTTGTGTGGTTTACTGTGTGTGTAAGTAGTTGTGTGGTTTAGTGTGTGTGTAAGTAGTTTTGTGGTTCAGTGTGGGTGTAAGTAGTTGTGTGGTTTAGTGTGTGTGTAAGTAGTTGTGTGGTTTAGTGTGTGTAAGTAGTTGTGTGGTTTAGTGTGTGTGTAAGTAGTTGTGTGGTTTAGTGTGTGTGTAAGTAGTTGTGTGGTTTAGTGTGTGTAAGTATTTGTGTGGTTTAGTGTGTGTAAGTAGTTGTGTGGTTTAGTGTATGTAAGTAGTTATGTGGTTTAGTGTGTGTGTAAGTAGTTGTGTGGTTTAGCGTGTGTGAGTAGTTGTGTGGTTTAGTGTGTGTAAGTAGTTGTGTGGTTTAGTGTGTGTAAGTAGTTGTGTGGTTTAGTGTGTGTATAGGTAGTTGTGTGGTTTAGTGTGTGTGTAAGTAGTTGTGTGGTTTAGTGTGTGTAAGTTTTTGTGTGGTTTAGTTTGTGTAAGTAGTTGTGTGGTTTAGTATGTGTAAGTAGTTGTGTGGTTTAGTGTGTTTAAGTAGTTGTGTGGTTTAGTGTGTGTGTAGGTAGTTGTGTGATTTAGTGTGTGTAAGTAGTTGTGTGGTTTAGTGTGTGTGTAAGTAGTTGTGTGGTTTAGTGTGTGTAAGTAGTTATGTGGTTTAGTGTGTGTGTAAGTAGTTGTTTGGTTTAGTGTGTGTAAGTAGTTGTGTGGTTTAGTGTGTTTAAGTAGTTGTGTGGTTTAGTGTGTGTAAGTAGTTGTGTGGTTTAGTGTGTGTAAGTAGTTGTGTGATTTAGTGTGTGTAAGTAGTTGTGTGATTTAGTGTGTGTAAGTAGTTGTGTGATTTAGTGTGTGTAAGTAGTTGTGTGGTTTAGTGTGTGTAAGTAGTTGTGTGGTTTAGTGTGTGTAAGTAGTTGTGTGATTTAGTGTGTGTAAGTAGTTGTGTGATTTAGTGTGTGTAAGTAGTTGTGTGGTTTAGTGTGTGTGTAAGTAGTTGTGTGGTTTAGTGTGTGTAAGTAGTTGTGTGATTTAGTGTGTGTAAGTAGTTGTGTGATTTAGTGTGTGTAAGTAGTTGTGTGATTTAGTGTGTGTAAGTAGTTGTGTGGTTTAGTGTGTGTGTAAGTAGTTGTGTGGTTTAGCGTGTGTGACTAGTTGTGTGGTTTAGTGTGTGTAAGTAGTTGTGTGGTTTAGTGTGTGTAAGTAGTTGTGTGGTTTAGTGTGTGTAAGTAGTTGTGTGATTTAGTGTGTGTAAGTAGTTGTGTGATTTAGTGTGTGTAAGTAGTTGTGTGGTTTAGTGTGTGTGTAAGTAGTTGTGTGGTTTAGCGTGTGTGAGTAGTTGTGTGGTTTAGTGTGTGTAAGTAGTTGTGTGGTTTAGTGTGTGTAAGTAGTTGTGTGGTTTAGTGTGTGTGTAGGTAGTTGTGTGGTTTAGTGTGTGTGTAAGTAGTTGTGTGGTTTAGTGTGTGTAAGTATTTGTGTGGTTTAGTTTGTGTAAGTAGTTGTGTGGTTTAGTGTGTGTAAGTAGTTGTGTGGTTTAGTGTGTTTAAGTAGTTGTGTGGTTTAGTGTGTGTGTAAGTAGTTGTGTGATTTAGTGTGTGTAAGTAGTTGTGTGGTTTAGTGTGTGTGTAAGTAGTTGTGTGGTTTAGTGTGTGTAAGTAGTTATGTGGTTTAGTGTGTGTGTAAGTAGTTGTTTGGTTTAGTGTGTGTAAGTAGTTGTGTGGTTTAGTGTGTTTAAGTAGTTGTGTGGTTTAGTGTGTGTAAGTAGTTGTGTGGTTTAGTGTGTGTAAGTAGTTGTGTGATTTAGTGTGTGTAAGTAGTTGTGTGATTTAGTGTGTGTAAGTAGTTGTGTGATTTAGTGTGTGTAAGTAGTTGTGTGGTTTAGTGTGTGTAAGTAGTTGTGTGGTTTAGTGTGTGTAAGTAGTTGTGTGATTTAGTGTGTGTAAGTAGTTGTGTGATTTAGTGTGTGTAAGTAGTTGTGTGGTTTAGTGTGTGTGTAAGTAGTTGTGTGGTTTAGTGTGTGTAAGTAGTTGTGTGATTTAGTGTGTGTAAGTAGTTGTGTGATTTAGTGTGTGTAAGTAGTTGTGTGGTTTAGTGTGTGTGTAAGTAGTTGTGTGGTTCAGTGTGGGTGTAAGTAGTTGTTTGGTTTAGTGTGTGTAAAGAGTTGTGTGGTATAGTGTGTTTAAGTAGTTGTGTGGTTTAGTTTGTGTAAGTAGTTATGTGGTTTAGTGTGTGTGTAAGTAGTTGTGTGGTTTAGTGTGTGTAAGTAGTTGTGTGGTTTAGTGTGTGTGTAAGTAGTTGTGTGGTTTAGTGTGTGTTAGTAGTTCTGTGGTTTAGTGTGTGTAAGTAGTTGTGTGGTTTAGTGTGTGTGTAAGTAGTTGTGTGGTTTAGTGTGTGTGTAAGTAGTTGTGTGGTTTAGTGTGTGTGTAAGTAGTCGTGTGGTTTAGTGTGTGTAAGTAGTTGTGTGGTTTAGTGTGTGTAAGTAGTTGTGTGGTTTAGTGTGTGTGTAAGTAGTTGTGTGGTTTAGTGTGTGTAAGTAGTTGTGTGGTATAGTGTGTTTAAGTAGTTGTGTGGTTTAGTGTGTGTGTAAGTAGTTGTGTGGTTTAGTTTGTGTAAGTAGTTATGTGGTTTAGTGTGTGTGTAAGAAGTTGTGTGGTTTAGTGTGTGTAAGTAGTTGTGTGGTTTAGTGTGTGTTTAAGTAGTTCTGTGGTTTAGTGTGTGTGTAAGTAGTTGTGTGATTTAGTTTGTGTAAGTAGTTGTGTGGTTTAGTGTGTGTAAGTAGTTGTGTGGTTTAGTGTGTGTAAGTAGTTGTGTGGTTTAGTGTGTGTGTAAGTAGTTGTGTGGTTTAGTGTGTGTAAGTAGTTGTGTGGTTTAGTGTGTGTAAGTAGTTGTGTGGTTTAGTGTGTGTGTAAGTAGTTGTGTGGTTTAGTGTGTGTAAGTAGTTGTGTGGTATAGTGTGTTTAAGTAGTTGTGTGGTTTAGTGTGTGTAAGTAGTTGTGTGATTTAGTGTGTGTAAGTAGTTGTGTGGTTTAGTGTGTGTGTAAGTAGTTGTGTGGTTTAGTGTGTGTAAGTAGTTGTGTGATTTAGTGTGTGTAAGTAGTTGTGTGATTTAGTGTGTGTAATTAGTTGTGTGGTTTAATGTGTGTGTAAGTAGTTGTGTGGTTCAGTGTGGGTGTAAGTAGTTGTTTGGTTTAGTGTGTGTAAGTAGTTGTGTGGTATAGTGTGTTTAAGTAGTTGTGTGGTTTAGTGTGTGTGTAAGTAGTTGTGTGGTTTAGTTTGTGTAAGTAGTTATGTGGTTTAGTGTGTGTGTAAGTAGTTGTGTGGTTTAGTGTGTGTAAGTAGTTGTGTGGTTTAGTGTGTGTTTAAGTAGTTCTGTGGTTTAGTGTGTGTGTAAGTAGTTGTGTGATTTAGTGTGTGTAAGTAGTTGTGTGGTTTAGTGTGTGTAAGTAGTTGTGTGGTTTAGTGTGTGTAAGTAGTTGTGTGGTTTAGTGTGTGTGTAAGTAGTTGTGTGGTTTAGTGTGTGTAAGTAGTTGTGTGGTTTAGTGTGTGTGTAAGTAGTTGTGTGGTTTAGTGTGTGTAAGTAGTTGTGTGGTTTAGTGTGTGTAAGTAGTTGTGTGGTTAAGTGTGTGTAAGTAGTTGTGTGGTTTAGTGTGTGTGTAAGTAGTTGTGTGGTTTAGTGTGTGTAAGTAGTTGTGTGGTTTAGTGTGTGTGTAAGTAGTCGTGTGATTTAGTGTGTGTAAGTAGTTGTGTGGTTTAGTGTGTGTAAGTAGTTGTGTGATTTAGTGTGTGTAAGTAGTTGTGTGGTTTAGTGTGTGTAAGTAGTTGTGTGGTTTAGTGTGTGTGTAAGTAGTTGTGTGATTTAGTGTGGTTAAGTAGTTGTGTGGTTTAGTGTGTGTGTAAGTAGTTGTGTGGTTTAGTGTGTGTAAGTAGTTGTGTGGTTTAGTGTGTTTTAAGTAGTTGTGTGGTTTAGTGTTGTGTAAGTAGTTGTGTGGTTTAGTGTGTGTAAGTAGTTGTGTGGTTTAGTGTGTGTGTAAGAAGTTGTGTGGTTTAGTGTGTGTAAGTAGTTGTGTGGTTTAGTGTGTGTTTAAGTAGTTCTGTGGTTTAGTGTGTGTGTAAGTAGTTGTGTGATTTAGTTTGTGTAAGTAGTTGTGTGGTTTAGTGTGTGTAAGTAGTTGTGTGGTTTAGTGTGTGTAAGTAGTTGTGTGGTTTAGTGTGTGTGTAAGTAGTTGTGTGGTTTAGTGTGTGTAAGTAGTTGTGTGGTTTAGTGTGTGTAAGTAGTTGTGTGGTTTAGTGTGTGTGTAAGTAGTTGTGTGGTTTAGTGTGTGTAAGTAGTTGTGTGGTTTAGTGTGTTTAAGTAGTTGTGTGGTTTAGTGTGTGTGTAAGTAGTTGTGTGATTTAGTGTGTGTAAGTAGTTGTGTGGTTTAGTGTGTGTGTAAGTAGTTGTGTGGTTTAGTGTGTGTAAGTAGTTATGTGGTTTAGTGTGTGTGTAAGTAGTTGTTTGGTTTAGTGTGTGTAAGTAGTTGTGTGGTTTAGTGTGTTTAAGTAGTTGTGTGGTTTAGTGTGTGTAAGTAGTTGTGTGGTTTAGTGTGTGTAAGTAGTTGTGTGATTTAGTGTGTGTAAGTAGTTGTGTGATTTAGTGTGTGTAAGTAGTTGTGTGATTTAGTGTGTGTAAGTAGTTGTGTGGTTTAGTGTGTGTAAGTAGTTGTGTGGTTTAGTGTGTGTAAGTAGTTGTGTGATTTAGTGTGTGTAAGTAGTTGTGTGATTTAGTGTGTGTAAGTAGTTGTGTGGTTTAGTGTGTGTGTAAGTAGTTGTGTGGTTTAGTGTGTGTAAGTAGTTGTGTGATTTAGTGTGTGTAAGTAGTTGTGTGATTTAGTGTGTGTAAGTAGTTGTGTGGTTTAGTGTGTGTGTAAGTAGTTGTGTGGTTCAGTGTGGGTGTAAGTAGTTGTTTGGTTTAGTGTGTGTAAAGAGTTGTGTGGTATAGTGTGTTTAAGTAGTTGTGTGGTTTAGTTTGTGTAAGTAGTTATGTGGTTTAGTGTGTGTGTAAGTAGTTGTGTGGTTTAGTGTGTGTAAGTAGTTGTGTGGTTTAGTGTGTGTGTAAGTAGTTGTGTGGTTTAGTGTGTGTTAGTAGTTCTGTGGTTTAGTGTGTGTAAGTAGTTGTGTGGTTTAGTGTGTGTGTAAGTAGTTGTGTGGTTTAGTGTGTGTGTAAGTAGTTGTGTGGTTTAGTGTGTGTGTAAGTAGTCGTGTGGTTTAGTGTGTGTAAGTAGTTGTGTGGTTTAGTGTGTGTAAGTAGTTGTGTGGTTTAGTGTGTGTGTAAGTAGTTGTGTGGTTTAGTGTGTGTAAGTAGTTGTGTGGTATAGTGTGTTTAAGTAGTTGTGTGGTTTAGTGTGTGTGTAAGTAGTTGTGTGGTTTAGTTTGTGTAAGTAGTTATGTGGTTTAGTGTGTGTGTAAGAAGTTGTGTGGTTTAGTGTGTGTAAGTAGTTGTGTGGTTTAGTGTGTGTTTAAGTAGTTCTGTGGTTTAGTGTGTGTGTAAGTAGTTGTGTGATTTAGTTTGTGTAAGTAGTTGTGTGGTTTAGTGTGTGTAAGTAGTTGTGTGGTTTAGTGTGTGTAAGTAGTTGTGTGGTTTAGTGTGTGTGTAAGTAGTTGTGTGGTTTAGTGTGTGTAAGTAGTTGTGTGGTTTAGTGTGTGTAAGTAGTTGTGTGGTTTAGTGTGTGTGTAAGTAGTTGTGTGGTTTAGTGTGTGTAAGTAGTTGTGTGGTATAGTGTGTTTAAGTAGTTGTGTGGTTTAGTGTGTGTAAGTAGTTGTGTGATTTAGTGTGTGTAAGTAGTTGTGTGGTTTAGTGTGTGTGTAAGTAGTTGTGTGGTTTAGTGTGTGTAAGTAGTTGTGTGATTTAGTGTGTGTAAGTAGTTGTGTGATTTAGTGTGTGTAATTAGTTGTGTGGTTTAATGTGTGTGTAAGTAGTTGTGTGGTTCAGTGTGGGTGTAAGTAGTTGTTTGGTTTAGTGTGTGTAAGTAGTTGTGTGGTATAGTGTGTTTAAGTAGTTGTGTGGTTTAGTGTGTGTGTAAGTAGTTGTGTGGTTTAGTTTGTGTAAGTAGTTATGTGGTTTAGTGTGTGTGTAAGTAGTTGTGTGGTTTAGTGTGTGTAAGTAGTTGTGTGGTTTAGTGTGTGTTTAAGTAGTTCTGTGGTTTAGTGTGTGTGTAAGTAGTTGTGTGATTTAGTGTGTGTAAGTAGTTGTGTGGTTTAGTGTGTGTAAGTAGTTGTGTGGTTTAGTGTGTGTAAGTAGTTGTGTGGTTTAGTGTGTGTGTAAGTAGTTGTGTGGTTTAGTGTGTGTAAGTAGTTGTGTGGTTTAGTGTGTGTGTAAGTAGTTGTGTGGTTTAGTGTGTGTAAGTAGTTGTGTGGTTTAGTGTGTGTAAGTAGTTGTGTGGTTAAGTGTGTGTAAGTAGTTGTGTGGTTTAGTGTGTGTGTAAGTAGTTGTGTGGTTTAGTGTGTGTAAGTAGTTGTGTGGTTTAGTGTGTGTGTAAGTAGTCGTGTGATTTAGTGTGTGTAAGTAGTTGTGTGGTTTAGTGTGTGTAAGTAGTTGTGTGATTTAGTGTGTGTAAGTAGTTGTGTGGTTTAGTGTGTGTAAGTAGTTGTGTGGTTTAGTGTGTGTGTAAGTAGTTGTGTGATTTAGTGTGGTTAAGTAGTTGTGTGGTTTAGTGTGTGTGTAAGTAGTTGTGTGGTTTAGTGTGTGTAAGTAGTTGTGTGGTTTAGTGTGTTTTAAGTAGTTGTGTGGTTTAGTGTTGTGTAAGTAGTTGTGTGGTTTAGTGTGTGTAAGTAGTTGTGTGGTTTAGTGTGTGTGTAAGAAGTTGTGTGGTTTAGTGTGTGTAAGTAGTTGTGTGGTTTAGTGTGTGTTTAAGTAGTTCTGTGGTTTAGTGTGTGTGTAAGTAGTTGTGTGATTTAGTTTGTGTAAGTAGTTGTGTGGTTTAGTGTGTGTAAGTAGTTGTGTGGTTTAGTGTGTGTAAGTAGTTGTGTGGTTTAGTGTGTGTGTAAGTAGTTGTGTGGTTTAGTGTGTGTAAGTAGTTGTGTGGTTTAGTGTGTGTAAGTAGTTGTGTGGTTTAGTGTGTGTGTAAGTAGTTGTGTGGTTTAGTGTGTGTAAGTAGTTGTGTGGTTTAGTGTGTTTAAGTAGTTGTGTGGTTTAGTGTGTGTGTAAGTAGTTGTGTGATTTAGTGTGTGTAAGTAGTTGTGTGGTTTAGTGTGTGTGTAAGTAGTTGTGTGGTTTAGTGTGTGTAAGTAGTTATGTGGTTTAGTGTGTGTGTAAGTAGTTGTTTGGTTTAGTGTGTGTAAGTAGTTGTGTGGTTTAGTGTGTTTAAGTAGTTGTGTGGTTTAGTGTGTGTAAGTAGTTGTGTGGTTTAGTGTGTGTAAGTAGTTGTGTGATTTAGTGTGTGTAAGTAGTTGTGTGATTTAGTGTGTGTAAGTAGTTGTGTGATTTAGTGTGTGTAAGTAGTTGTGTGGTTTAGTGTGTGTAAGTAGTTGTGTGGTTTAGTGTGTGTAAGTAGTTGTGTATTTAGTGTGTGTAAGTAGTTGTGTGATTTAGTGTGTGTAAGTAGTTGTGTGGTTTAGTGTGTGTGTAAGTAGTTGTGTGGTTTAGTGTGTGTAAGTAGTTGTGTGATTTAGTGTGTGTAAGTAGTTGTGTGATTTAGTGTGTGTAAGTAGTTGTGTGGTTTAGTGTGTGTGTAAGTAGTTGTGTGGTTCAGTGTGGGTGTAAGTAGTTGTTTGGTTTAGTGTGTGTAAAGAGTTGTGTGGTATAGTGTGTTTAAGTAGTTGTGTGGTTTAGTTTGTGTAAGTAGTTATGTGGTTTAGTGTGTGTGTAAGGAGTTGTGTGGTTTAGTGTGTGTAAGTAGTTGTGTGGTTTAGTGTGTGTGTAAGTAGTTGTGTGGTTTAGTGTGTGTTAGTAGTTCTGTGGTTTAGTGTGTGTAAGTAGTTGTGTGGTTTAGTGTGTGTGTAAGTAGTTGTGTGGTTTAGTGTGTGTGTAAGTAGTTGTGTGGTTTAGTGTGTGTGTAAGTAGTCGTGTGGTTTAGTGTGTGTAAGTAGTTGTGTGGTTTAGTGTGTGTAAGTAGTTGTGTGGTTTAGTGTGTGTGTAAGTAGTTGTGTGGTTTAGTGTGTGTAAGTAGTTGTGTGGTATAGTGTGTTTAAGTAGTTGTGTGGTTTAGTGTGTGTGTAAGTAGTTGTGTGGTTTAGTTTGTGTAAGTAGTTATGTGGTTTAGTGTGTGTGTAAGAAGTTGTGTGGTTTAGTGTGTGTAAGTAGTTGTGTGGTTTAGTGTGTGTTTAAGTAGTTCTGTGGTTTAGTGTGTGTGTAAGTAGTTGTGTGATTTAGTTTGTGTAAGTAGTTGTGTGGTTTAGTGTGTGTAAGTAGTTGTGTGGTTTAGTGTGTGTAAGTAGTTGTGTGGTTTAGTGTGTGTGTAAGTAGTTGTGTGGTTTAGTGTGTGTAAGTAGTTGTGTGGTTTAGTGTGTGTAAGTAGTTGTGTGGTTTAGTGTGTGTGTAAGTAGTTGTGTGGTTTAGTGTGTGTAAGTAGTTGTGTGGTATAGTGTGTTTAAGTAGTTGTGTGGTTTAGTGTGTGTAAGTAGTTGTGTGATTTAGTGTGTGTAAGTAGTTGTGTGGTTTAGTGTGTGTGTAAGTAGTTGTGTGGTTTAGTGTGTGTAAGTAGTTGTGTGATTTAGTGTGTGTAAGTAGTTGTGTGATTTAGTGTGTGTAATTAGTTGTGTGGTTTAATGTGTGTGTAAGTAGTTGTGTGGTTCAGTGTGGGTGTAAGTAGTTGTTTGGTTTAGTGTGTGTAAGTAGTTGTGTGGTATAGTGTGTTTAAGTAGTTGTGTGGTTTAGTGTGTGTGTAAGTAGTTGTGTGGTTTAGTTTGTGTAAGTAGTTATGTGGTTTAGTGTGTGTGTAAGTAGTTGTGTGGTTTAGTGTGTGTAAGTAGTTGTGTGGTTTAGTGTGTGTTTAAGTAGTTCTGTGGTTTAGTGTGTGTGTAAGTAGTTGTGTGATTTAGTGTGTGTAAGTAGTTGTGTGGTTTAGTGTGTGTAAGTAGTTGTGTGGTTTAGTGTGTGTAAGTAGTTGTGTGGTTTAGTGTGTGTGTAAGTAGTTGTGTGGTTTAGTGTGTGTAAGTAGTTGTGTGGTTTAGTGTGTGTGTAAGTAGTTGTGTGGTTTAGTGTGTGTAAGTAGTTGTGTGGTTTAGTGTGTGTAAGTAGTTGTGTGGTTAAGTGTGTGTAAGTAGTTGTGTGGTTTAGTGTGTGTGTAAGTAGTTGTGTGGTTTAGTGTGTGTAAGTAGTTGTGTGGTTTAGTGTGTGTGTAAGTAGTCGTGTGATTTAGTGTGTGTAAGTAGTTGTGTGGTTTAGTGTGTGTAAGTAGTTGTGTGATTTAGTGTGTGTAAGTAGTTGTGTGGTTTAGTGTGTGTAAGTAGTTGTGTGGTTTAGTGTGTGTAAGTAGTTGTGTGGTTTAGTGTGTGTGTAAGTAGTTGTGTGATTTAGTGTGGTTAAGTAGTTGTGTGGTTTAGTGTGTGTGTAAGTAGTTGTGTGGTTTAGTGTGTGTAAGTAGTTGTGTGGTTTAGTGTGTTTTAAGTAGTTGTGTGGTTTAGTGTTGTGTAAGTAGTTGTGTGGTTTAGTGTGTGTAAGTAGTTGTGTGGTTTAGTGTGTGTGTAAGAAGTTGTGTGGTTTAGTGTGTGTAAGTAGTTGTGTGGTTTAGTGTGTGTTTAAGTAGTTCTGTGGTTTAGTGTGTGTGTAAGTAGTTGTGTGATTTAGTTTGTGTAAGTAGTTGTGTGGTTTAGTGTGTGTAAGTAGTTGTGTGGTTTAGTGTGTGTAAGTAGTTGTGTGGTTTAGTGTGTGTGTAAGTAGTTGTGTGGTTTAGTGTGTGTAAGTAGTTGTGTGGTTTAGTGTGTGTAAGTAGTTGTGTGGTTTAGTGTGTGTGTAAGTAGTTGTGTGGTTTAGTGTGTGTAAGTAGTTGTGTGGTTTAGTGTGTTTAAGTAGTTGTGTGGTTTAGTGTGTGTGTAAGTAGTTGTGTGATTTAGTGTGTGTAAGTAGTTGTGTGGTTTAGTGTGTGTGTAAGTAGTTGTGTGGTTTAGTGTGTGTAAGTAGTTATGTGGTTTAGTGTGTGTGTAAGTAGTTGTTTGGTTTAGTGTGTGTAAGTAGTTGTGTGGTTTAGTGTGTTTAAGTAGTTGTGTGGTTTAGTGTGTGTAAGTAGTTGTGTGGTTTAGTGTGTGTAAGTAGTTGTGTGATTTAGTGTGTGTAAGTAGTTGTGTGATTTAGTGTGTGTAAGTAGTTGTGTGATTTAGTGTGTGTAAGTAGTTGTGTGGTTTAGTGTGTGTAAGTAGTTGTGTGGTTTAGTGTGTGTAAGTAGTTGTGTATTTAGTGTGTGTAAGTAGTTGTGTGATTTAGTGTGTGTAAGTAGTTGTGTGGTTTAGTGTGTGTGTAAGTAGTTGTGTGGTTTAGTGTGTGTAAGTAGTTGTGTGATTTAGTGTGTGTAAGTAGTTGTGTGATTTAGTGTGTGTAAGTAGTTGTGTGGTTTAGTGTGTGTGTAAGTAGTTGTGTGGTTCAGTGTGGGTGTAAGTAGTTGTTTGGTTTAGTGTGTGTAAAGAGTTGTGTGGTATAGTGTGTTTAAGTAGTTGTGTGGTTTAGTTTGTGTAAGTAGTTATGTGGTTTAGTGTGTGTGTAAGGAGTTGTGTGGTTTAGTGTGTGTAAGTAGTTGTGTGGTTTAGTGTGTGTGTAAGTAGTTGTGTGGTTTAGTGTGTGTTAGTAGTTCTGTGGTTTAGTGTGTGTAAGTAGTTGTGTGGTTTAGTGTGTGTGTAAGTAGTTGTGTGGTTTAGTGTGTGTGTAAGTAGTTGTGTGGTTTAGTGTGTGTGTAAGTAGTCGTGTGGTTTAGTGTGTGTAAGTAAATGTGTGGTTTAGTGTGTGTAAGTAGTTGTGTGGTTTAGTGTGTGTGTAAGTAGTTGTGTGGTTTAGTGTGTGTAAGTAGTTGTGTGGTATAGTGTGTTTAAGTAGTTGTGTGGTTTAGTGTGTGTGTAAGTAGTTGTGTGGTTTAGTTTGTGTAAGTAGTTATGTGGTTTAGTGTGTGTGTAAGAAGTTGTGTGGTTTAGTGTGTGTAAGTAGTTGTGTGGTTTAGTGTGTGTTTAAGTAGTTCTGTGGTTTAGTGTGTGTGTAAGTAGTTGTGTGATTTAGTTTGTGTAAGTAGTTGTGTGGTTTAGTGTGTGTAAGTAGTTGTGTGGTTTAGTGTGTGTAAGTAGTTGTGTGGTTTAGTGTGTGTGTAAGTAGTTGTGTGGTTTAGTGTGTGTAAGTAGTTGTGTGGTTTAGTGTGTGTAAGTAGTTGTGTGGTTTAGTGTGTGTGTAAGTAGTTGTGTGGTTTAGTGTGTGTAAGTAGTTGTGTGGTATAGTGTGTTTAAGTAGTTGTGTGGTTTAGTGTGTGTAAGTAGTTGTGTGATTTAGTGTGTGTAAGTAGTTGTGTGGTTTAGTGTGTGTGTAAGTAGTTGTGTGGTTTAGTGTGTGTAAGTAGTTGTGTGATTTAGTGTGTGTAAGTAGTTGTGTGATTTAGTGTGTGTAATTAGTTGTGTGGTTTAATGTGTGTGTAAGTAGTTGTGTGGTTCAGTGTGGGTGTAAGTAGTTGTTTGGTTTAGTGTGTGTAAGTAGTTGTGTGGTATAGTGTGTTTAAGTAGTTGTGTGGTTTAGTGTGTGTGTAAGTAGTTGTGTGGTTTAGTTTGTGTAAGTAGTTATGTGGTTTAGTGTGTGTGTAAGTAGTTGTGTGGTTTAGTGTGTGTAAGTAGTTGTGTGGTTTAGTGTGTGTTTAAGTAGTTCTGTGGTTTAGTGTGTGTGTAAGTAGTTGTGTGATTTAGTGTGTGTAAGTAGTTGTGTGGTTTAGTGTGTGTAAGTAGTTGTGTGGTTTAGTGTGTGTAAGTAGTTGTGTGGTTTAGTGTGTGTGTAAGTAGTTGTGTGGTTTAGTGTGTGTAAGTAGTTGTGTGGTTTAGTGTGTGTGTAAGTAGTTGTGTGGTTTAGTGTGTGTAAGTAGTTGTGTGGTTTAGTGTGTGTAAGTAGTTGTGTGGTTAAGTGTGTGTAAGTAGTTGTGTGGTTTAGTGTGTGTGTAAGTAGTTGTGTGGTTTAGTGTGTGTAAGTAGTTGTGTGGTTTAGTGTGTGTGTAAGTAGTCGTGTGATTTAGTGTGTGTAAGTAGTTGTGTGGTTTAGTGTGTGTAAGTAGTTGTGTGATTTAGTGTGTGTAAGTAGTTGTGTGGTTTAGTGTGTGTAAGTAGTTGTGTGGTTTAGTGTGTGTAAGTAGTTGTGTGGTTTAGTGTGTGTGTAAGTAGTTGTGTGATTTAGTGTGGTTAAGTAGTTGTGTGGTTTAGTGTGTGTGTAAGTAGTTGTGTGGTTTAGTGTGTGTAAGTAGTTGTGTGGTTTAGTGTGTTTTAAGTAGTTGTGTGGTTTAGTGTTGTGTAAGTAGTTGTGTGGTTTAGTGTGTGTAAGTAGTTGTGTGGTTTAGTGTGTGTGTAAGAAGTTGTGTGGTTTAGTGTGTGTAAGTAGTTGTGTGGTTTAGTGTGTGTTTAAGTAGTTCTGTGGTTTAGTGTGTGTGTAAGTAGTTGTGTGATTTAGTTTGTGTAAGTAGTTGTGTGGTTTAGTGTGTGTAAGTAGTTGTGTGGTTTAGTGTGTGTAAGTAGTTGTGTGGTTTAGTGTGTGTGTAAGTAGTTGTGTGGTTTAGTGTGTGTAAGTAGTTGTGTGGTTTAGTGTGTGTAAGTAGTTGTGTGGTTTAGTGTGTGTGTAAGTAGTTGTGTGGTTTAGTGTGTGTAAGTAGTTGTGTGGTATAGTGTGTTTAAGTAGTTGTGTGGTTTAGTGTGTGTAAGTAGTTGTGTGATTTAGTGTGTGTAAGTAGTTGTGTGGTTTAGTGTGTGTGTAAGTAGTTGTGTGGTTTAGTGTGTGTAAGTAGTTGTGTGATTTAGTGTGTGTAAGTAGTTGTGTGATTTAGTGTGTGTAATTAGTTGTGTGGTTTAATGTGTGTGTAAGTAGTTGTGTGGTTCAGTGTGGGTGTAAGTAGTTGTTTGGTTTAGTGTGTGTAAGTAGTTGTGTGGTATAGTGTGTTTAAGTAGTTGTGTGGTTTAGTGTGTGTGTAAGTAGTTGTGTGGTTTAGTTTGTGTAAGTAGTTATGTGGTTTAGTGTGTGTGTAAGTAGTTGTGTGGTTTAGTGTGTGTAAGTAGTTGTGTGGTTTAGTGTGTGTTTAAGTAGTTCTGTGGTTTAGTGTGTGTGTAAGTAGTTGTGTGATTTAGTGTGTGTAAGTAGTTGTGTGGTTTAGTGTGTGTAAGTAGTTGTGTGGTTTAGTGTGTGTAAGTAGTTGTGTGGTTTAGTGTGTGTGTAAGTAGTTGTGTGGTTTAGTGTGTGTAAGTAGTTGTGTGGTTTAGTGTGTGTGTAAGTAGTTGTGTGGTTTAGTGTGTGTAAGTAGTTGTGTGGTTTAGTGTGTGTAAGTAGTTGTGTGGTTAAGTGTGTGTAAGTAGTTGTGTGGTTTAGTGTGTGTGTAAGTAGTTGTGTGGTTTAGTGTGTGTAAGTAGTTGTGTGGTTTAGTGTGTGTGTAAGTAGTCGTGTGATTTAGTGTGTGTAAGTAGTTGTGTGGTTTAGTGTGTGTAAGTAGTTGTGTGATTTAGTGTGTGTAAGTAGTTGTGTGGTTTAGTGTGTGTAAGTAGTTGTGTGGTTTAGTGTGTGTAAGTAGTTGTGTGGTTTAGTGTGTGTGTAAGTAGTTGTGTGATTTAGTGTGGTTAAGTAGTTGTGTGGTTTAGTGTGTGTGTAAGTAGTTGTGTGGTTTAGTGTGTGTAAGTAGTTGTGTGGTTTAGTGTGTTTTAAGTAGTTGTGTGGTTTAGTGTTGTGTAAGTAGTTGTGTGGTTTAGTGTGTGTAAGTAGTTGTGTGGTTTAGTGTGTGTGTAAGTAGTTGTGTGGTTTAGTGTGTGTAAGTAGTTGTGTGGTTTAGTGTGTGTAAGTAGTTGTGTGGTTTAGTGTGTGTGTAAGTAGTTGTGTGGTTTAGTGTGTGTGTAAGTAGTTGTGTGGTTTAGTGTGTGTTTAAGTAGTTCTGTTGTTTAGTTTGTGTGTAAGTAGTTGTGTGATTTAGTGTGTGTAAGTAGTTGTGTGGTTTAGTGTGTGTAAGTAGTTGTGTGGTTTAGTGTGTGTAAGTAGTTGTGTGGTTTACTGTGTGTGTAAGTAGTTGTGTGGTTTAGTGTGTGTGTAAGTAGTTTTGTGGTTCAGTGTGGGTGTAAGTAGTTGTGTGGTTTAGTGTGTGTGTAAGTAGTTGTGTGGTTTAGTGTGTGTAAGTAGTTGTGTGGTTTAGTGTGTGTGTAAGTAGTTGTGTGGTTTAGTGTGTGTGTAAGTAGTTGTGTGGTTTAGTGTGTGTAAGTATTTGTGTGGTTTAGTGTGTGTAAGTAGTTGTGTGGTTTAGTGTATGTAAGTAGTTATGTGGTTTAGTGTGTGTGTAAGTAGTTGTGTGGTTTAGCGTGTGTGAGTAGTTGTGTGGTTTAGTGTGTGTAAGTAGTTGTGTGGTTTAGTGTGTGTGTAGGTAGTTGTGTGGTTTAGTGTGTGTGTAAGTAGTTGTGTGGTTTAGTGTGTGTAAGTATTTGTGTGGTTTAGTTTGTGTAAGTAGTTGTGTGGTTTAGTATGTGTAAGTAGTTGTGTGGTTTAGTGTGTTTAAGTAGTTGTGTGGTTTAGTGTGTGTGTAGGTAGTTGTGTGATTTAGTGTGTGTAAGTAGTTGTGTGGTTTAGTGTGTGTGTAAGTAGTTGTGTGGTTTAGTGTGTGTAAGTAGTTATGTGGTTTAGTGTGTGTGTAAGTAGTTGTTTGGTTTAGTGTGTGTAAGTAGTTGTGTGGTTTAGTGTGTTTAAGTAGTTGTGTGGTTTAGTGTGTGTAAGTAGTTGTGTGGTTTAGTGTGTGTAAGTAGTTGTGTGATTTAGTGTGTGTAAGTAGTTGTGTGATTTAGTGTGTGTAAGTAGTTGTGTGATTTAGTGTGTGTAAGTAGTTGTGTGGTTTAGTGTGTGTAAGTAGTTGTGTGGTTTAGTGTGTGTAAGTAGTTGTGTGATTTAGTGTGTGTAAGTAGTTGTGTGATTTAGTGTGTGTAAGTAGTTGTGTGGTTTAGTGTGTGTGTAAGTAGTTGTGTGGTTTAGTGTGTGTAAGTAGTTGTGTGATTTAGTGTGTGTAAGTAGTTGTGTGATTTAGTGTGTGTAAGTAGTTGTGTGATTTAGTGTGTGTAAGTAGTTGTGTGGTTTAGTGTGTGTGTAAGTAGTTGTGTGGTTTAGCGTGTGTGACTACTTGTGTGGTTTAGTGTGTGTAAGTAGTTGTGTGGTTTAGTGTGTGTAAGTAGTTGTGTGGTTTAGTGTGTGTAAGTAGTTGTGTTATTTAGTGTGTGTAAGTAGTTGTGTGATTTAGTGTGTGTAAGTAGTTGTGTGGTTTAGTGTGTGTGTAAGTAGTTGTGTGGTTTAGCGTGTGTGAGTAGTTGTGTGGTTTAGTGTGTGTAAGTAGTTGTGTGGTTTAGTGTGTGTAAGTAGTTGTGTGGTTTAGTGTGTGTGTAGGTAGTTGTGTGGTTTAGTGTGTGTGTAAGTAGTTGTGTGGTTTAGTGTGTGTAAGTATTTGTGTGGTTTAGTTTGTGTAAGTAGTTGTGTGGTTTAGTGTGTGTAAGTAGTTGTGTGGTTTAGTGTGTTTAAGTAGTTGTGTGGTTTAGTGTGTGTGTAAGTAGTTGTGTGATTTAGTGTGTGTAAGTAGTTGTGTGGTTTAGTGTGTGTGTAAGTAGTTGTGTGGTTTAGTGTGTGTAAGTAGTTATGTGGTTTAGTGTGTGTGTAAGTAGTTGTTTGGTTTAGTGTGTTTAAGTAGTTGTGTGGTTTAGTGTGTTTAAGTAGTTGTGTGGTTTAGTGTGTGTAAGTAGTTGTGTGGTTTAGCGTGTGTGAGTAGTTGTGTGGTTTAGTGTGTGTAAGTAGTTGTGTGGTTTAGTGTATGTAAGTAGTTGTGTGGTTTAGTGTGTGTGTAGGTAGTTGTGTGGTTTAGTGTGTGTGTAAGTAGTTGTGTGGTTTAGTGTGTGTAAGTATTTGTGTGGTTTAGTTTGTGTAAGTAGTTGTGTGGTTTAGTATGTGTAAGTAGTTGTGTGGTTTAGTGTGTTTAAGTAGTTGTGTGGTTTAGTGTGTGTGTAGGTAGTTGTGTGATTTAGTGTGTGTAAGTAGTTGTGTGGTTTAGTGTGTGTGTAAGTAGTTGTGTGGTTTAGTGTGTGTAAGTAGTTATGTGGTTTAGTGTGTGTGTAAGTAGTTGTTTGGTTTAGTGTGTGTAAGTAGTTGTGTGGTTTAGTGTGTTTAAGTAGTTGTGTGGTTTAGTGTGTGTAAGTAGTTGTGTGGTTTAGTGTGTGTAAGTAGTTGTGTGATTTAGTGTGTGTAAGTAGTTGTGTGATTTAGTGTGTGTAAGTAGTTGTGTGATTTAGTGTGTGTAAGTAGTTGTGTGGTTTAGTGTGTGTAAGTAGTTGTGTGGTTTAGTGTGTGTAAGTAGTTGTGTGATTTAGTGTGTGTAAGTAGTTGTGTGATTTAGTGTGTGTAAGTAGTTGTGTGGTTTAGTGTGTGTGTAAGTAGTTGTGTGGTTTAGTGTGTGTAAGTAGTTGTGTGATTTAGTGTGTGTAAGTAGTTGTGTGATTTAGTGTGTGTAAGTAGTTGTGTGATTTAGTGTGTGTAAGTAGTTGTGTGGTTTAGTGTGTGTGTAAGTAGTTGTGTGGTTTAGCGTGTGTGACTAGTTGTGTGGTTTAGTGTGTGTAAGTAGTTGTGTGTTTTAGTGTGTGTAAGTAGTTGTGTGGTTTAGTGTGTGTGTAAGTAGTTGTGTGGTTTAGTGTGTGTTTAAGTAGTTCTGTTGTTTAGTTTGTGTGTAAGTAGTTGTGTGATTTAGTGTGTGTAAGTAGTTGTGTGGTTTAGTGTGTGTAAGTAGTTGTGTGGTTTAGTGTGTGTAAGTAGTTGTGTGGTTTACTGTGTGTGTAAGTAGTTGTGTGGTTTAGTGTGTGTGTAAGTAGTTTTGTGGTTCAGTGTGGGTGTAAGTAGTTGTGTGGTTTAGTGTGTGTGTAAGTAGTTGTGTGGTTTAGTGTGTGTAAGTAGTTGTGTGGTTTAGTGTGTGTGTAAGTAGTTGTGTGGTTTAGTGTGTGTGTAAGTAGTTGTGTGGTTTAGTGTGTGTAAGTATTTTGTGTGGTTTAGTGTGTGTAAGTAGTTGTGTGGTTTAGTGTATGTAAGTAGTTATGTGGTTTAGTGTGTGTGTAAGTAGTTGTGTGGTTTAGCGTGTGTGAGTAGTTGTGTGGTTTAGTGTGTGTAAGTAGTTGTGTGGTTTAGTGTGTGTAAGTAGTTGTGTGGTTTAGTGTGTGTGTAGGTAGTTGTGTGGTTTAGTGTGTGTGTAAGTAGTTGTGTGGTTTAGTGTGTGTAAGTATTTGTGTGGTTTAGTTTGTGTAAGTAGTTGTGTGGTTTAGTATGTGTAAGTAGTTGTGTGGTTTAGTGTGTTTAAGTAGTTGTGTGGTTTAGTGTGTGTGTAGGTAGTTGTGTGATTTAGTGTGTGTAAGTAGTTGTGTGGTTTAGTGTGTGTGTAAGTAGTTGTGTGGTTTAGTGTGTGTAAGTAGTTATGTGGTTTAGTGTGTGTGTAAGTAGTTGTTTGGTTTAGTGTGTGTAAGTAGTTGTGTGGTTTAGTGTGTTTAAGTAGTTGTGTGGTTTAGTGTGTGTAAGTAGTTGTGTGGTTTAGTGTGTGTAAGTAGTTGTGTGATTTAGTGTGTGTAAGTAGTTGTGTGATTTAGTGTGTGTAAGTAGTTGTGTGATTTAGTGTGTGTAAGTAGTTGTGTGGTTTAGTGTGTGTAAGTAGTTGTGTGGTTTAGTGTGTGTAAGTAGTTGTGTGATTTAGTGTGTGTAAGTAGTTGTGTGATTTAGTGTGTGTAAGTAGTTGTGTGGTTTAGTGTGTGTGTAAGTAGTTGTGTGGTTTAGTGTGTGTAAGTAGTTGTGTGATTTAGTGTGTGTAAGTAGTTGTGTGATTTAGTGTGTGTAAGTAGTTGTGTGATTTAGTGTGTGTAAGTAGTTGTGTGGTTTAGTGTGTGTGTAAGTAGTTGTGTGGTTTAGCGTGTGTGACTAGTTGTGTGGTTTAGTGTGTGTAAGTAGTTGTGTGGTTTAGTGTGTGTAAGTAGTTGTGTGGTTTAGTGTGTGTAAGTAGTTGTGTTATTTAGTGTGTGTAAGTAGTTGTGTGATTTAGTGTGTGTAAGTAGTTGTGTGGTTTAGTGTGTGTGTAAGTAGTTGTGTGGTTTAGCGTGTGTGAGTAGTTGTGTGGTTTAGTGTGTGTAAGTAGTTGTGTGGTTTAGTGTGTGTAAGTAGTTGTGTGGTTTAGTGTGTGTGTAGGTAGTTGTGTGGTTTAGTGTGTGTGTAAGTAGTTGTGTGGTTTAGTGTGTGTAAGTATTTGTGTGGTTTAGTTTGTGTAAGTAGTTGTGTGGTTTAGTGTGTGTAAGTAGTTGTGTGGTTTAGTGTGTTTAAGTAGTTGTGTGGTTTAGTGTGTGTGTAAGTAGTTGTGTGATTTAGTGTGTGTAAGTAGTTGTGTGGTTTAGTGTGTGTGTAAGTAGTTGTGTGGTTTAGTGTGTGTAAGTAGTTATGTGGTTTAGTGTGTGTGTAAGTAGTTGTTTGGTTTAGTGTGTTTAAGTAGTTGTGTGGTTTAGTGTGTTTAAGTAGTTGTGTGGTTTAGTGTGTGTAAGTAGTTGTGTGGTTAAGCGTGTGTGAGTAGTTGTGTGGTTTAGTGTGTGTAAGTAGTTGTGTGGTTTAGTGTGTGTAAGTAGTTGTGTGGTTTAGTGTGTGTGTAGGTAGTTGTGTGGTTTAGTGTGTGTGTAAGTAGTTGTGTGGTTTAGTGTGTGTAAGTATTTGTGTGGTTTAGTTTGTGTAAGTAGTTGTGTGGTTTAGTATGTGTAAGTAGTTGTGTGGTTTAGTGTGTTTAAGTAGTTGTGTGGTTTAGTGTGTGTGTAGGTAGTTGTGTGATTTAGTGTGTGTAAGTAGTTGTGTGGTTTAGTGTGTGTGTAAGTAGTTGTGTGGTTTAGTGTGTGTAAGTAGTTATGTGGTTTAGTGTGTGTGTAAGTAGTTGTATGGTTTAGTGTGTGTAAGTAGTTGTGTGGTTTAGTGTGTTTAAGTAGTTGTGTGGTTTAGTGTGTGTAAGTAGTTGTGTGGTTTAGTGTGTGTAAGTAGTTGTGTGATTTAGTGTGTGTAAGTAGTTGTGTGATTTAGTGTGTGTAAGTAGTTGTGTGATTTAGTGTGTGTAAGTAGTTGTGTGGTTTAGTGTGTGTAAGTAGTTGTGTGGTTTAGTGTGTGTAAGTAGTTGTGTGATTTAGTGTGTGTAAGTAGTTGTGTGATTTAGTGTGTGTAAGTAGTTGTGTGGTTTAGTGTGTGTGTAAGTAGTTGTGTGGTTTAGTGTGTGTAAGTAGTTGTGTGATTTAGTGTGTGTAAGTAGTTGTGTGATTTAGTGTGTGTAAGTAGTTGTGTGATTTAGTGTGTGTAAGTAGTTGTGTGGTTTAGTGTGTGTGTAAGTAGTTGTGTGGTTTAGCGTGTGTGACTAGTTGTGTGGTTTAGTGTGTGTAAGTAGTTGTGTGTTTTAGTGTGTGTAAGTAGTTGTGTGGTTTAGTGTGTGTAAGTAGTTGTGTGATTTAGTGTGTGTAAGTAGTTGTGTGATTTAGTGTGTGTAAGTAGTTGTGTGGTTTAGTGTGTGTGTAAGTAGTTGTGTGGTTTAGCGTGTGTGAGTAGTTGTGTGGTTTAGTGTGTGTAAGTAGTTGTGTGGTTTAGTGTGTGTAAGTAGTTGTGTGGTTTAGTGTGTGTGTAGATAGTTGTGTGGTTTAGTGTGTGTGTAAGTAGTTGTGTGGTTTAGTGTGTGTAAGTATTTGTGTGGTTTAGTTTGTGTAAGTAGTTGTGTGGTTTAGTGTGTGTAAGTAGTTGTGTGGTTTAGTGTGTTTAAGTAGTTGTGTGGTTTAGTGTGTGTGTAAGTAGTTGTGTGATTTAGTGTGTGTAAGTAGTTGTGTGGTTTCGTGTGTGTGTAAGTAGTTGTGTGGTTTAGTGTGTGTAAGTAGTTATGTGGTTTAGTGTGTGTGTAAGTAGTTGTTTGGTTTAGTGTGTGTAAGTAGTTGTGTGGTTTAGTGTGTTTAAGTAGTTGTGTGGTTTAGTGTGTGTAAGTAGTTGTGCGGTTTAGTGTGTGTAAGTAGTTGTGTGATTTAGTGTGTGTAAGTAGTTGTGTGATTTAGTGTGTGTAAGTAGTTGTGTGATTTAGTGTGTGTAAGTAGTTGTGTGGTTTAGTGTGTGTAAGTAGTTGTGTGGTTTAGTGTGTGTAAGTAGTTGTGTGATTTAGTGTGTGTAAGTAGTTGTGTGATTTAGTGTGTGTAAGTAGTTGTGTGGTTTAGTGTGTGTGTAAGTAGTTGTGTGGTTTAGTGAGTGTAAGTAGTTGTGTGATTTAGTGTGTGTAAGTAGTTGTGTGGTTTAGTGTGTGTGTAAGTAGTTGTGTGGTTCAGTGTGGGTGTAAGTAGTTGTTTGGTTTAGTGTGTGTAAAGAGTTGTGTGGTATAGTGTGTTTAAGTAGTTGTGTGGTTTAGTTTGTGTAAGTAGTTATGTGGTTTAGTGTGTGTGTAAGTAGTTGTGTGGTTTAGTGTGTGTAAGTAGTTGTGTGGTTTAGTGTGTGTGTAAGTAGTTGTGTGGTTTAGTGTGTGTTAGTAGTTCTGTGGTTTAGTGTGTGTAAGTAGTTGTGTGGTTTAGTGTGTGTGTAAGTAGTTGTGTGGTTTAGTGTGTGTGTAAGTAGTTGTGTGGTTTAGTGTGTGTGTAAGTAGTCGTGTGGTTTAGTGTGTGTAAGTAGTTGTGTGGTTTAGTGTGTGTAAGTAGTTGTGTGGTTTAGTGTGTGTGTAAGTAGTTGTGTGGTTTAGTGTGTGTACGTAGTTGTGTGGTATAGTGTGTTTAAGTAGTTGTGTGGTTTAGTGTGTGTGTAAGTAGTTGTGTGGTTTAGTTTGTGTAAGTAGTTATGTGGTTTAGTGTGTGTGTAAGAAGTTGTGTGGTTTAGTGTGTGTAAGTAGTTGTGTGGTTTAGTGTGTGTTTAAGTAGTTCTGTGGTTTAGTGTGTGTGTAAGTAGTTGTGTGATTTAGTTTGTGTAAGTAGTTGTGTGGTTTAGTGTGTGTAAGTAGTTGTGTGGTTTAGTGTGTGTAAGTAGTTGTGTGGTTTAGTGTGTGTGTAAGTAGTTGTGTGGTTTAGTGTGTGTAAGTAGTTGTGTGGTTTAGTGTGTGTTTAAGTAGTTCTGTGGTTTAGTGTGTGTGTAAGTAGTTGTGTGATTTAGTGTGTGTAAGTAGTTGTGTGGTTTAGTGTGTGTAAGTAGTTGTGTGGTTTAGTGTGTGTAAGTAGTTGTGTAGTTTAGTGTGTGTGTAAGTAGTTGTGTGGTTTAGTGTGTGTAAGTAGTTGTGTGGTTTAGTGTGTGTAAGTAGTTGTGTGGTTTAGTGTGTGTAAGTAGTTGTGTGGTTTAGTGTGTGTGTAAGTAGTTGTGTGGTTTAGTGTGTGTAAGTAGTTGTGTGGTTTAGTGTGTGTGTAAGTAGTTGTGTGGTTTAGTGTGTGTGTAAGTAGTCGTGTGGTTTAGTGTGTGTAAGTATTTGTGTGGTTTAGTGTGTGTTTAAGTAGTTCTGTGGTTTAGTGTGTGTGTAAGTAGTTGTGTGATTTAGTGTGTGTAAGTAGTTGTGTGGTTTAGTGTGTGTAAGTAGTTGTGTGATTTAGTGTGTGTAAGTAGTTGTGTGGTTTAGTGTGTGTAAGTAGTTGTGTGGTTTAGTGTGATGCTGGTGGATGAAGAAATGGATGAATGAATAAGTTGGTAGAATGATGAATGGAAGATGAATGAATAGGTTGGTAGAATGATGAATGGAAGATGAATAAATGGATTGTATAGATACACAAATAACTAGAATAAACCGTAAAATAAGTTAACTGAATATACGAAAGTAGTTGTGAGGAGAAAATGAGAATAGTGGAGGAGGAGTCTGCAAGAGAAGGCACCTATTTGCCTCCTTCTTGAGCCTGGTGCCCCAAACTGATCATCATCAGCACCATCATCATGCGGAATGGCTGCAGTCTGCCTCCATCCTCTCCTCCTAACTCAAAAAAGATGAGTGACAAAAACTATTCTAAAGAAAACGATCGTTGGACGCAAAAGTCTGAAAATGAACAAATGCCTAAAGGGTGGAATAACGAGAGAAGAATGAATGAAGAATTCACGCTCGAATGAGCACCAGGATATTTCCTCCGAGCTTCTATTCACTTCTGCGCTCCTTTCATTCACTCGCCAGGCGCATTCATGTGCCGACATTGTTCTCTCCTCAGAGTGCACGTCTCAATGCCTCAGTCAGGCTGGCTGCAACGAGAGAGGCGTGCTGCCGTCAAGTCGAAGCCCTGCGAAGCCCTGCAGACCAGCACAAGTCTTCGCTGGAAAGTCACTGCACAGTGAATGAGAAGGAGTCAATGCAGGTGAATGCAATAATGTCTGCAAGAGGTGTTCCAAGGGGGAGGAGTGTGGAGCGGCATGCAGCTTAGAGCTGTGAAGCACGCGTCACTGAGTCTTCCCTCTTCCGTTTAAACTTTTCACAAATTGCCACAAAAATTAAGAAGGCGTCATGAGCTGTGAATGCTTGTGCGTCATTAAGAGAAGCATTTGAGAAGTTGTGTGTGTCTGTATTTGGCTATGAGTGTGCATGTCTGTGTGTCTGTATTTGGCTATGAGTGTGCATGTCTGTGTGTCTGTATTTGGCTATGAGTGTGCATGTCAGTGTATCTGTATTTGGCTATGAGTGGGCATGTCTGTGTGTCTGTATTTGGCTATGAGTGTACATGTGAGTGCTCTGTACAAAGACATGAATAAAGAATTCCTTGACGCAATGATAAAAGAATCGATTCAAAGCTTTGCCTGTCTCTTCTCACTATAGAGCCCTTGCCTGCCTTTTATCACTATAGAGCCCTTGCCTGTCTCTTTACACTATAGAAGCTTCGCTTAACTCCATTCGAAACATCAAGGCAAGAGTTTATTTCGGCTCAAAATTCGCGAGATTGCTGAACTCATTTTTTTACCCTTTTTTTCTTCGGAAAAAGTTGATTATTTTGTTCCTCCTCCCTCTTCAGCATCCTTCCGGCAAATGGCGCAGACGCCCATCTATCAGTACCCGTTCGCCCAGCAAGAAGCGTCCAACAAAAAAAGACAAGATGCGTCGCCATACCGTGGACAACAACACCTTCCTGACAGTTCTTCCCACTCCCACCCACAATCCTCTGGACTCTATGCCAACCACTCCACCTACCAGCAGGCTTTGCCCCACTCACCACAATACCAACCACTGCAACCACAAGCCGATCCTAACAGAATCTTCACCTACCCGCCCCAAAAAACACAACTGGAAACATCGAACATCCAAAACGTCTTCACTTGCGACCACCTGGCCACCTTCACGCTGCCCTCGCAAGAACACATCGATGCCAAGGTGACTTCCATGCATGAAGGAAAGAAAATCTTTTTTATTTATCTCAAAACTTCTATTTAGGACATAGTTAACACTAAAATTTTTAACAAATGGCACAAAAACTAATTCCGTATGTCAAAAATTGCCTTCACAACGGTATTGAAAAAACACTCGAAGTGATGCTTTGAACCTTTCATTCACTGAGAAGTCACACCTGCTTTGAACCTTTCATTCACTGAGAAGTCACACCTGCTTTGAACCTTTCATTCACTGAGAAGTCACACCTGCTTTGAACCTTTCATTCACTGAGAAGTCACACCTGCTTTGAACCTTTCATTCACTGAGAAGTCACACCTGCTTTGAACCTTTCATTCACTGAGAAGTCACACCTGCTTTGAGTTGCTCAAGCATTCCGCAACTTTTAATCACTCCATTTCTTCTGCTCTTCTTTTTTTCAAGTTTGCTTTTAAGACGCCTTCAAACTCTTCGACTTTTTCTGCTTCTCCTTCACACCTAACTCTGAACAGCGGATGTAATTTCGAGAACAAAGTTCTTCTGTCTCTGGCGAACTGCATTTTGCATTGATTCTTTTTAGTTTTTCAACTTATAATTTTTCAGTAACAGGTTTCATTGCAACAGGCATAAAAGTTCAAGTCATTTTCGCTTCTTTCTGAGCCAACTATATTTCTTTCTGTTTAACTTTGGACTTTAGCTTTTGTCCTTTTAATTAAATTAAGTTAAACTTCTCTTTCTTGAGCTGTTGTTCTGAAATCCCTAAAAACGGAATTTGGTCATTTTGAAGCGAGAGACTTTTGAACGACAGTTGGTTCTCCTTGGCTCCTACTCAGCCCTTCTTTCCTTCCACACTCAGAGTGTTGATCGTCTCTTTGTTCTCTGACCTCGAAGTGAAACGCTCAAGAGACGATCGTAGCACTCCGGCGAACAAGCTGCGTGCAAGTCTCCATCGAGGAATGTTGTTCAGACACTCGGGTGTCAGGAATTAGTTGAGGCTTTTGCTGAACCAAGCCTGTATGCACTTCATCGTGACACCCCTCAAGCTGGCAGACACTAACAAAACAACTTCGAGTTTCACCACTTCTCGGCCTAGCAGGTTAGGCGCAGGCTTCAGGACTCTGTGTGAATGCTGAAGTGGTGCATAAGGACTGCTGCTGCCCTGGGAAAGAAACATCAAGCTGTTGTCTCTGCAGAAAGCAAGCTCAATAATCACCTTTCTCTGGGTGGAGAAGCAACTCATTGTATCGGTTTGTGGTTGGACTCTGAAGCCTGAAACACATATCAATTGCATGTCCAACTGCACTAGAATTCTCACTGTCTACGTCCAAGTCTCTTTTGAACTGGTTTGTTTTCACACACGCTTCGAGCAACCACAAGTATTTGTTATAGAAGTTTATTTGATTGATTGATTTGCTGATGAAGCGCATTTAGTGTGCTTGCACAACCATTTTTAGAATAACAAAACCTTTCAAGTAATATTAGTAGCCTAAGTAGCGTCAAGTTTGAGAACAGCATATCAGCGACAATTTCCTTTTGAAGCTGAAACTTTGATTGCATTTTTGTTGGGCGTTTTGTCCTAAAAAGCACCAACTCCCAATGTGCAATATTTCTAAACTAGAAAAGTGAACCACTTCCAATGTGGAATATTTCTAAACTAGCCTATATATATATATATATATATATATATATATATATATATATATATATATATATATATATAATATATAATATATATATATATATATATATATATATATATATATATATATATATATATATATATATATATATATATATATATATATATATATATATATATATAGGCGCACTTTTCACTTATAGATTCACCTTCACATTCAAGGGCTTCCGAATAAGCAGTGCTCGAATGACCCGGTTCCTACATGGCTGTTGAAGGAGATATCTGGAATAATTGCTCCTTTTTTAGTGAGCTTATTTAACAGGTCTTTTTCGGCAGGCAGGGTTCCGAAGTCTTTCAAGTCGGCCTACATCACGCCACTGCTCAAGAAGCCAAGTCTTAAACTCACTGAAACTTCGTCGTACAGGCCTATTTCAAACTTGAGGGTGTTCAAACTCATGGAAAGATTAGTTCTCCACAGAGTAATCAACCACCTCGCAGAATTTCGTCTTTTCCCTCCCTTGCAGTCAGCCTACCGTCCTTCGACAAGAACTGGCATAACCAAAGTCTTTTCAGACATCGTTAGGGCAGCAGATGACGGTAAGCTTACATTGTTAGTTTTGCTTGATCTATCGGCAGCTTTCGATCTAGTAGATCACGCAACACTGCTCCGAAGACTGAACATCTCCTATGGTTTCTCTGACTCTTCGTTAGAATGGTTTAGGGACCACTTAAATGACAGATGTTGGGACAAAATCGACAATGTCGGTTTCCGCTGTAGGAGTCTTCCAAGGTTCAGTCCTTGGTCCTTTACTGTTCTCTTTGTACACTGGAGATTTGGAAAGAATAGCAGCTAGACATGAGCTCGCTTTTCATCAGTACGCTGATGACACCCAGATTTACGGTCATCAGGCTGACCTGCAAGAAAGGGTGTCATCATGCATAGATGAAATTGCTGCTTGGATGGGTGCCAATCAACTGAAACTTAACTCCAGCAAAACTGAAGTTATCTGGCTCTCATCCCGTCGAAACTCTACTCACACTCCCAATGATCCAGCTCGCATTTGTCAGAACGAGATAATTCCTTCCGATAGTGTCAGAAACCTAGGAGTTTATCTCGACAAAGACCTCACCATGACGACACACATCAACAAGATGACTCAAACCTGCTTTGCTTCTTTACGCCAAATACGATCCATAAGATGGTTATTGACCAAGGACTCACTGAGAACATTGGCTTCTGCTTTGGTTCTCAGTCGAATTGACTATGGCAACATCATTCTTACTGGGTTGCCAATGACGCAGCTGCAGAAAATTCAGTCTATAATCAACACCACAGCTAGGCTCATAACAGGTGCTAGAAAGTATGATCACATCAGCCCTGTTCTCAAGGAGCTTCACTGGCTTCGTGTTGAAAATAGAATTGAATACAAAAACATCTTGTTAATGCACAAGTGTCTGTCTAATGAGTGCCCAGATTATTTGTCGAGTAGCATTGTCATGAGAGCAAGTCTCCCCCAGAGGGAAAGACTCAGGTCTGCTAGGTCAAGAGATGTAGTTCCACAGAGCTACTAACTAAAGTATGCAGGTGCAAGAAGCTTTTTTGTTGCAGCGCCGACTCTTTGGAATAGTCTTCCCAATAGACTCAAATCCCCGAGCTCAACCACGACATTCAGCCGTTCCCTGAAAACGTACTTGTTCGGCAGATCACAATAACCCACAAATTTACTGCTCGTTTATTCCATTCATCAATTTCTTGCTTTCTAATTTTATCTTCTTTTTTTATACTTATTTTTAATAATAATAATATATTATATATATAAAATTCTATCTAAATGCATTGTTATTATTGTTTCAAACTAAAAAAATTTAGTTTTTCTACTAACAAAAATATGAAAATAACAATAAAAAATATAATTTATGTTCTTTGTTACTAACATCAACTAACATATACAGATTTACTTCTACTTAATGTCTGTACTGTATGTGTATATATATAAACGTACAGGTTTGTATATCTATATTTTATTTTCTAACTTTTATTTTTTTTCATTAAAAAAATTTTAACATTTATTTTTCTTAAAATTATAATTTATTTATCTTATAATCATAATTTATTTTTCTTATAATTATAATTTATTTTTCCTATAATTATAATTTATTTTTCTTATAATTATAATTTATTTTTCTTTTAATTATAATTTATTTCTCTTATAATTATAATTTATTTTTCTTATAATTATAATTTATTTTTCTTACAATTATAATTTATTTTTCTTATAATTATAATTTATTTTTCTTATAATTATAATTTATTTTTCTCATAATTATAATTTATTTTTCTTATAATTATAATTTATTTATTTGTTCATTCACCATTATTAATATCATTATTAATTTTTCCATAACTATGTGGTCTTTAATCCCGTCCGGGTTTATGCCACGTTAATAATACTCGTCTTTGTATTGTATTGTATATAACTAACACCACCACTAACACTAAACCACAACTAACACCCCTACAACAACCACTTCAAACAACACCACCACTACGCTCAACACCACTACCACCACCACACCCCTACACCACCACTACTACCACCCTCACACCCCTACACCACCACTACGACCACCATCACACCCTTACACCACCACTACTATCACCATCACACCCCTACACCACCACTACTACCACCACCATAAAAACTACTAACACCACTAACACCCCCATTACGACCACCAAACTACCACCATCAACATACCACTACACCAATAAAACTACCATCACCACTACTACCACCATCATAAAAACCATCACCACCACTACCACTACCACTAACACCATCACTTCCACTACCACCACTACAAGCACTACTACGTCCACAACTACAACCAACACTACTACCCCAACACTAAAACCACCACTACTACCACCACCATAAAAACCACCACTACAACCACCACTACAACCACCACGATCACCACTACAACCACTAATACCACCAGCACCACGAGCACCATCACCACTACCACCACAACCAACATAACGCCAAGCCCACTACTACAACCACCACCACCATCAACACCACCACAACCATCAACACCACCACCACCACTCCACTTTTACCACCACACCACCACCACCACCACTATTCCACTTTTACCACCACACCACCACCACCACCACCACTCCACCTTCACCACCACCACCACTCCACCTTCACCACCACCACCACTCCACCTTCACCACCACCACCACCACCACTCCACCTTCACCACCACCACCACCACCACTCCACCTTCACCACCACCACTCTACCTTCACCACCACCACCACTCCACCTTCACCACCACCACCACTCCACCACACCACCATCACCACCACTCCACCTTCACCACCACCACCACCATCACTCCACCTTCACCACCACCACCACCACCACTCCACCTTCACCACCACCACTACCACCACTCCACCACACCACCATCACCACCACGCCACTACCACAACACCACCACACAACGACGACGACGACAGGACGGCTTGGAGCGACTGAAGGCGATGGAACAGTCGACGGGCATCTGGAAGATGAGGGTGCGACTAACCGTCAAGTCGTCGATGCTCAGCGTCTCTGACGTCAACACTGGCAGTCTCGTCGAAGAGTTGGCATCATTACTACCACATCACTATCACAACCAGCACTACCACATAACTATCACTACTAGCACTACCACATCACTATCACTACCAGCACTACCACATCGCTATCACTACCAGCACTACCACATCGCTATCACTACCAGCACTACCACATCACTATCACCACCAGCACTACCACATCACTATCACTACCAGCACTACCACATCACTATCACCACCAGCACTACCACATCACTATCACTACCAGCACTACCACATCACTATCACTACCAGCACTACCACATCACTATCACTACCAGCACTACCACATCACTATCACTACCAGCACTACCACATCACTATCACTACCAGCACTACCACATCACTATCACTACCAGCACTACCACATCACTATCACCACCAGCACTACCACATCACTATCACCATCAGCACTACCACATCACTATCACCACCAGCACTACCACATCACTATCACCATCAGCACTACCACATCACTATCACTACCAGCACTACCACATCACTATCACCCTCGTTTTTACCAATACTCATCACCAACCCTAATCTCATCAAACCCACCGATCACATCCAACCCACCCATCTCATCCAACCCACCCATCTCATCCAACCCACCCACCCATCTCATCTCAAACCACCCAACTTACCATAACCCACCCAGATTCCCCGTAGACGTAGTGAAAGACCTAAAGTGTGTGCAGGTGCCCTAC
Organism: Piscicola geometra; assembly: GCA_943735955.1. Lineage (NCBI taxonomy): Eukaryota > Metazoa > Annelida > Clitellata > Hirudinida > Piscicolidae > Piscicola > Piscicola geometra. The sequence continues at coordinate 1,186,978 of OX030966.1, read as the reverse complement.
ACCACGTACAACAACCTCATCATGTTCACTATTTACGACGGATCGATCAACGAGCTGCACATGTTCCAGTGCCTGGGCAGACCTGTGAGAAGGCTGGTGTGCAGTGGGTGGGTGTTTGTGTGGAATGATGTGCAAAAGATCAAGCAAGGAGTTGGGATAGTTTCAAGGATAGATTAAGGAGTGGGTGGTTTGAAGGGTGGATGAAGGGGTGGGTGGTTTGCAGGGTGGATGAGGGGGTGGGTGGTTTGAAGGGTGGATGAGGGGGTGGGTGGTTTGAAGGGTGGATGAGGGAGTGGGTGGTTTGAAAAATTAAGGAAAAGGCTAATGGTCTGCTGGGATGGAGGTCATTTCAAAACTCTATTCCACAGGGAAGAGACTTTGAGTACGAAGTTGAAAAGGCGAGAAAACAGTCGATGCTTAGAAGGTGCATCCTCAATCCTTCAAACAACTCCTCATTCCTCCCACAGTTCACTTTCTACCACCACTTTCTCCTACTTCAATTCTTTACAACACATCACTCTTGCACCATACGTCATCATTACTATCACACCACCATCCTTAGCACCACCATAGCACCACCATAGCCCCCCCATAGCACCACCATACCACCATCTATTCCTACTATAGCACCACCAAAGCACCATCTCTAGCATCACCATATCACTACCTCTAGCACCACCATAGCACCACCCTCATCATATCCCCACACCTTTGCAGAGAGCCAGTACAGAAGCCACATGTGCAGGATGGCGTCAGTCCACACTTCCCTGAAGACCTCATCGGCATGAGCCCCATCGACAACAGTAATAAGAGTGCTATTGGTAGTGACGCGTCCTTCGAAAATATCATTAAATTCAGAGATTGAAGATCTTTTGTTTGCTCTTCCCTTCTTTCCACGTTCCTTTCTTCCCATCTTTCCATCCATCACTCTTTCAGCCTCACTTCTCCATCTTCTTCCCATCTTCCACTCATTCTTCTCCCTCTCTCCCGAAGGCGCATTCAGCAAGAGGATAAGGAAGAATGGCTTCCAGACGGTCAGAGGCGAGATTCCCAAAGACATTGTTGACCCCCTCGATGCTGTCGACCGACAAGTGGTTTGTGCTGGTGCATGTGCTTGTTTGTGCTGGTTCATGTGCTTGTTTGTGCTGGTGCATGTGGTTGTTTGTGCTGGTTCATGTGCTTGTTTGTGCTGGTGCATGTGCTTGTTTGTGCTGGTGCATGTGCTTGTTTGTGCTGGTGCATGTGGTTGTTTGTTCTGGTGCATGTGGTTGTTTGTGCTGGTGCATGTGGTTGTTTGTGCTGGTGCATGTGGTTGTTTGTGCTGGTGCATGTGGTTGTTTGTTCAGGTGCATGTGGTTGTTTGTGCTAGTGTATGTGGTTGTTTGTGCTGGTGCATGTGGTTGTTTGTTCTGGAGCAAGTGTTTGTTCTGGTGTATGGCGGTATTTGTAGGGTTAGTTTGTGGAGATGTGTGGGCATAGTGCCTGAAGTTGTTTGTAGTGGTTATTTTTTGATATTTTGTAGTGGTTTATTGTAGTGTAGTATTGTGTGGATCATTGTGCTGGCAAGCGGGTTGGCTTACATGGTAAGTTGCACCTGCAACTCAAAGGCTGCTATTTCATTCCCTTGATGAGCAACCATGAGCTATCACATGCCCAGTGCAGATGATGCGGTGTTTCAGCACGTGTGCATCTGCCTTGTGGCATTTCCACTTTCTTCAGATTTCAATTTTCGGACGTTTTTACACGATGAGAAATATTTTAAATATAAGATATTTTAGTACTTTTTTGCTTTTTTTTAAATGATAAAAACCACACGCAAAACACCGATTGAAAGCTCTTAGTGAAGTGCGGTGCAATAGAAACGACAAAATGTTAGTTCTTTGAATATCATTAATTCTTTTGTTAATATTTGAACTAATTCAAGTTTTTTTAATTCAGCAAGAGTTTTGCAACAACTATCTGAACAAGGTGTTTTTATTCCAACACCAACTCAATCTGCAATATACAAGGCAATGTATAAGGCATCAGTTGGAGAACCACAGGAAACACAGCAGAACTTTGAAGAAACTTTTAAAAATAAAAATTAGGCTCTACAATTTGACAGTGTATGAATGAACAAGAAAGTTTTTTAAAAATCAGCATCGTGAAGTTCATCTAGCATCACTAACTCTCAGTGATGGGAAAGCTTCAATAAAATGGAATGTTAATGCCATTTGTGGGAAGCATCACTACGACGTAGTGCAATAAAGAAATAAAAATAATTACAATAGTAATGTCATAAAAAGGAAAGCAAAGAGTAGCATGGAGTAATTATTATGAGTGATAAGCTAAGTTAAAATAATGAGTTTTCAGTTTGGCTTTGAAAGTCGAAAATTGGTTGATGTTGCGAAGTGCAGGTGGAAGGGCATTCCAAGTTGTTGGAGCTGCGTGACGGAATGCTCTTTTTGAGATGTTGTTTGTAGTGGATTCTTGGTTGAGGAAAAGAGATGAGAATCTATGCAGTTGTTTGTTTGATGTTTTGTTAGTTATGAGTTTGCTGAAATATGAAATTATGATGTTTGTAGAATTTTGTATGTAGTGAGGGCTATTTTGAAGGATATTCGAAAATCAATAGAAAGCCAGTGGAGTTTTATAAGATTATCATTTGATGACTAAACAAGGTGATGGCCTGGGTAATCACAGTTGAGTGTGATTCTAGCCGCCTTGTTTAAAACTGACTGTAGACGATTTCTTTCTTGATTGGTGATATTATATAATAGCGAGTTACAGATGATAGTGTGATGATTGGATGATAGATGTGATGAGGTTTTTGAAAGTGAGTTTGCTGTCGAGGGTGACTCCGAGTATTTAGAGAGTGTTATTGATGGGGATGTTATTTGAGTTGATGTCGACAGATGATATTGTGTTTAAACTATTTAGTTGAAAAGGGGTGCCTAGTTTTAATATTTCTGATTTAGTGGTGTTAAACTGGTGGTAGTTATTGAGGAACCAAGTTTCCATGGTTTGTATGCAAGATGTGAGGTTACTAGTAGCTTGGTTGAATGTATTGGGTGTGATGAATTGAAGAAGTTGTATATCATCATGAGGATGGAATGGCTGATGGTGTCGAAGGCTGCTGATGCGAGGAGGGTGGTATTTTTTGAGTCGCATCCGTTGAAAATGTGGTCGGTTAGATGGAGTAGGGCTGTTTCTGTAGAGTGGTAAGGTCTGTAGGCTGATTGATGACTAGGGTAGTTTGGATTGGAGGTGACATGAGGTTGTAGTTGTTTTAATACGTCCCTTTCCATAATTTTTGATATGGTGGACAGATTGGAAATAGGTTGAAAATTTGCTGGATTGATTGTGTCAAGGTTGGCTTTTTTAATATTGGTGTAATTTGGACTGCTTTGAAAGTAGATGGAAAACATCCTTCTTGGAAAGATAAGTTGACGAGCTGTGAGATGGCTTTTGACAATATTGTAGATGGGTTGGAGAGTGTTTGGTGATGGTTTGCACAAAAATATGAGACTGAACGAAAATGTTCGGCATATACAGCCAACCCATCACTCTTTTTCTTTCTCCCACGTTCACCTTACTCCACCTCCCACATTTATCCGATCCACATCCAACTTTACCTCTCCCAACCACATCTCTCTAATCTCTCTCTTTTACAGACCTCCATACTTTCTTTCTATTTCCTTTTTGACATCTTCGTTCAGAAAATCCTCGACTACCTCTTCAGCGACATCGAGCAGTTCATCGTGCACCTGCACCAAGTCGCCTATGCCTACCAGGCCAAAGCCAGACGTAAGACTATACGCTCTTCAGGATTCGGAGGTGTGTGTGTGTGTGTGTGTGTGTGTGTGTGTGTGTGTGTGTGTGTGTGTGTGTGTGTGTGTGTGTGTGTGTGTGTGTGTGTGTGTGTGTGTGTGTGTGTGTGTGTGTGTGTGTGTGTGTGTGTGTGTGTGTGTGTGTGTGTGTGTGTGTGTGTGTGTGTGTGTGTGTGTGTGTGTGTGTGTGTGTGTGTGTGTGTGTGTGTGTGTGTGTGTGCGGCGGACGGAGCGGAAAAGCCACTAGATGGTCAACGGTCAAGAAGGCGATTCTCAGCAAAGCGTTGGGGAACGCTAAGGGCAGACGAGACACGAAGAACATCATGGCCATCCACTGCGCCCATTTCCATCTCCAGCCGTCTCGACTCTGTCCTGCTACTGGATCAAGATGGTCTCGGGCGAGAGAGTGAGATCGACGAACTGCGCAACTCTTTCTCACTTTAATCCAATTCATCGCGCAAGTCACTTTTAGTCATTCATTCACTTCTTTCGACAAGTCCTGTGGCGACACGCAAGCGACGAAGCGGCAGGTGTGGGTACACTGGGAGTCGTAGTCGTGACCCTGCACACATGCGGCTCAGGGCATTGGGTCGTTCTTCGCCGATATGGAACAGCGATGGAGTCCGGCAGCCCCCTGGATGACTGAGCAGCTCTTGCCAGGAATGCACTGCTCAACTCCTGGCATGAAAAATGGGCCTGTTCCAAACTAGTTCCCCGTGGTTGGTGAAAACCATATAAAAGCGGTAGAAACAAAAAAATCAAAATAATTCCTCTTAAACTGGGCACATGGAGTGTTCGGACACTCTTGGACAGAGTCGATGTGGACAGACCCCAGAGGAGAACAGCCTTGATAGGTCAAGAGCTCGCCAGATACGGCATCGACATCGCAGCCTTGAGCGAGACCAGGCTTGCTGAAAAAAGAGAGCTCTGCGAAAGAGGATCTGGCTACACATTCTTCTGGAGTGGAAAAACCAGCGAATAGCGGCGTGAAGCAGGCGTTGGCTTTGCAGTTAAAACAACTCTTGTCAAAAAGCTGGCAAGACTTCCCAAAGGAGTTAACGACAGGCTCATGACCATGAAACTCCCACTGATGGGTGGAAGGAAGCATCTTACCACCATCAGCGCCTACGCCCCAACCATGACCTACCCAGATGAATTGAAGACAAGGTTCTATGAAGAACTTCACACTGTCATTCACACCTTTCCAAAGGGAGACAAACTCGTCTTGCTAGATGACTTCAACGCAAGAGTTGGCAAGGACAACGCTGCCTGGGAAGGAGTCCTCGGACATCATGGAGTGGGCCACTGCAACAGCAACGGCCTTCTCTTGCTCCAGACTTGCGCTGAACATGATCTTGTGATCACAAACACGATCTTCCGCCTTCCTTCTCGTAATCGGACGTCATGGATGCTCCCTCACTCAAAGCACTGGCATCTTAACGACTTCTGGCTTATATCCCCTTCTCAGCGCAGATTACTGACAAAGAGAAGATCTTGGAGAGATGGGCCGAACACTTAGACAACGTCCTCAATTGCCCCTCCAACATCAACGTCGAAGCCATCAATCGTCTTCCCCAAGTGGCCACCAACGAAGCACTGGATGATCCTCCAACCTTGCACGAGACCAAAGAAGCAATTCGTCTTCTTTCCAGTGGCCAAGCACCTGATTCAGACGCTATACCAGCTGAGGTCTACAAAGAGGGGGGACCAGCCCTGACTAAAAGGCTCCACCAGTTGTAACTATTGATGCGGGAGAAAGAGACGATTCCGCAGGAATTCAATGATGCTTCCATCATACATCTCTACAAGCGGAAAGGAAGTAGACAACCACAGAGGCATATCGCTGCTTTCCATTGCAGGAAAGATATTTGCCAGAATCCTGCTCAACCGCCTCACAGCCCACCTTGTTCCGTAAAAAACGTGGAACCATCGACATGGTTTTTGCTGCCAGGTGAACGTCAGGATTGCTAGAGGCAGTTCCACCTTTAGCAGGCTGTACCCCAACGTCTGGAACAGAAGAGGCATCACCACCAAAACAAAGCTGAAAGTATACAGGACTGTGGTGCTCCCCACACTGCTATATGCATGTGAAAGGTGGACTGTATATCAACGCCATGCTAGAAAGTTGAACTACTTTCACACAACAAGCCTCAAGAAAATCCTCGGCATAAAATGGCAGGACACAATTCCTGACACAGTGGTACTGTCCATAGCAGGTCTTCCCAGCATCTTCACCCTCCTAATGCAATCTCAGCTTCGCTGGGCAGGGCACGTAGTCCGAATGCCAGATGAGAGACTGCCAAAAAGACTCTTCTATGGTGAACTTCTGCATGCACAGCGGTCTCAGAATGGGCAAATGAAACGCTTTAAAGACACTCTAAAAGCCTCACTTAAAGCGTTTTTCATCAACGTAGAAACGTGGGAGCAAGCTGCAATGAATCGTTCCACCTGGCGCTCTTCCATTCACAAAGGGCCATGACCTGTGAGACAAACAGGATCAACGCCGCAGAAAAGAAGAGGCAAGTCCAAAAAGCCCGCACTGTCAACCCTTCTGGAGACGTTGCACTCATCCCATGTCCCTCATGTTCCCGAACCTTCCGTGCCAGGATCGGCCTCATCAGCCATCTGCGCACACACACCTGAATGACTTTAAATGTCCTCGTCGACTCGACCGACGAACTACACCATGTGTGTGTGTGTGTGTGTGTGTGTTTGTTTGTTTCTTCGTTTTTTTGGTTTGTTTGTGTTTTAATGTGTACATTCATCGTTCAAACAACAGACGGACTGCAAAACATGCGATGCAAACAGCTGCAAGCAAAAGAATTCGTTGACATCCTCAAGGAATTCAAGCTTTCTTTCATCCTCATCGTCAGTTACACGCATTTCAGAAACCACATTAAAATGTGAAAATACAACCACGTAACAAACTGCAGAACACCACCCTCGCACACAACAAACTGCAGAACACCACACAACAACACACTAAACTGCAAAACACCACCCTCCCACACACCAAACTGCAGAACACCACCCTCCCACACACCAAACTGCAGAACACCACACAACAACACACCAAACTGCAGAACACCACCCTCCCACACACTAAACTGTAAAACACCACCCTCCCACACACCAAACTGTAAAACACCACCCTCCCACACACCAAACTGCAGAACACCACACAACTACAAACCAAACTGTTCAATAGAGTGGGCCTCCAGTTGTGCTGGGCCTACTCAACACTAGGTCTCTCCACAATAAGGTGGCTGATGTTCTGGAGACCATGAAAGAGTACAAGATAGACGGACTGTTTCTGGTTAAAACTTGGCATGATCCTGAGTCAGTCTGTATCAGCCGACTGCGGCAGGAGGGCTTGGTAGTGGTCGAAAGATCAAGGCCTAGACTCTCCAATACAGTAAACACGCTGCATACAAACCACGGGGGAGTTAGTGTCGTGGCTGACTTTGGATTCTGGTTGCACTATTCGACTAAGTTCTCTAGTTAATTGTCCTTTCTGGTGCAAGGGCAGTCATTGGAGTAGTTGTCTATCGAACAGGTTATGCTTCTAGCGTGTTCTTCAAAGATTTCAATGGAATCATGAGCACCTTGGACACATACAGTGAAGAAGTATTAATCCTTGGAGATTTCAACCTCCACCTTGAAATGCCAAGTGATAACGATACTCAGACGTTTCAGAATATTCTGAGCTCTCATGGTTTCCAGTCATCGGTCAACCAACCAACCCATAGTCAGGGAGGGTGGCTTGATGTTGTTGCCTCGAGAAAGAGTCTTGAAGATGACTGCATTGAGGCAGGCTTCTCTGACCACAAACTGTTGGTCTGGAAGTGTCAACTGGCCAAGCCTCCTCCTGTGTACAAAAAAACTTCTAGTAGACGCTGGAAACTCTTAGATAGAGCAGAGTTTGCTCAACAGGTTCGATTGTCTCCACTCTCGTCTAGCACTGACCTTGATGTAGATTCAGCTGCTGACCTCTACAGCTCCACTTTGACTAGCATTCTCGATAAGTTAATTCTTTTCAAGACTGATAGAATGCACCAGAGGCCTTCGGACCCCTGGTTTGACCATGAGTGTCGCGCCTTAGGAGAAGTCTCGAGAAAGGGGCATAAAAGCAAAGGGGCATGACTTTTTAACCTTTTGTCAAATGTTTTCTGTGCCATATATCGGTGAATCTTTGCTCAAATGATAAAAATGAGTTTTATTCAGATTACGCCTCTAAAAGATCTCTCACCGCCAAAATCCTTGAAATAGTGTGTAAGAGTCACAAGAGACTAAGTCACATACTATTCAAGGATTTTGTCTGATGAACATGGGCGGTGATCCTCGGGGGGTCCTGGGGTCGACATTAATAGGGACCCCCCAATTTTTTTCCATTTTTGTATTCAAAAATTTCTGTTTTGATATGAATTTGCCAGTCGGTCAGACATTCGAAAAGATCTTTCTGGAATTTGGAGTAAACGAGCTGTGGGGAAAGGGCAGGAGGACAAACAGAGAGGGTATTTTATGTTATCTTAATATACACTGGGGGCCAAAAGCAATTTCCCATTTGTTTATAACTTTGGCAAATTTAAATCCATTTGTAATTTTTTTAAACTATTTGACTCAAAAATGAATGGAAAACAAGATGTTATAAAATTTATTTGATGGGTTGATGGCAGTTGTAATTAAATTTATATAGAATACAAATAATAAAAAGTACTGAAATCGCTATTTTTTTCCCTTCAAATCGCTTATAGTGGCAATAGAAAAGTATCAAACATTTTTTTAAATGTTTGGTGATACAAATATTAATAGTTGATACAAAAATAATTTTCACTACAGCAAGCAGTATCGCTTGTACTGTATTGGCCAATGCCGGTTCTTTGATTCCAACCCTGGGGAAGACCCCCCCCCAGACTTTCCGCAGATCGCCGCATCTACTGATGAAGCACTTTTTTTGGAAAATTATTAGAATAGAATCTTTTTTTTTTAATTTTAGGCAAAGGTTTATTTGTATATGACACAGGGAATTCTTGGTTTAACACAAATTTGAAAAGTTATAATTTTAATATGCATATAAGAGTTATAATTAGAATTATGACTTTAATATGCATATTAGAGTTATAATTAGAGTTATGACTTTTTTGATTTATTCTCAAGTTCCTGGATGATAAATCGATTAATGAATAAATAAAAGTGATGAATGAATAAAAGTAATGAATGAATAAAAGTAATGAATGAATTTTTAGTCAATTTTTTTATAGAAAAATGATACCCATAAACCATGAGTTCAAACTTATTACACTGCATAGCCTATGCATAGGCCAACCAAAACATGCCACTGTAATACTGTAAAATACTGTATATTTGTATTTAACTTTAGCAAATCTTAATCGATTTCTAACTTCTTTTCCTGTTTGAATCAGAAACGAATATGAAACAAGACGGTCTACATTTTATTAGCTTTTCAATATGCAATACCTTTTCTTAGTGTAATTGAAACAATGGTGAAAATACTGTGAAATTTAGTTTTTAAAAACTAAATTTCACACACACCTATATATATATATATATATATATATATATATATATATATATATATATATATATATATATATATATATCACACCACATCACACCAACCCAATAACATCACACCACACCAAATCACACCACACTACACCACACCAACCACGCCTCACCACACCACATCACATCACATCACAACACACTACATCACACCAACTACACCAAATCACACCACACTACACCACACTAAATCACACCACACTACACAACATCACATCAACCACACCACACCACATAACACCACACTAACATCACACCATTATCACACCAATTCACATCCCACCACACCACACGACACCACATTACAACAACATCACACGACAACATACCACATCACACCACATCACACGACAACACACCACATCACACGACAACACACCACATCACACGACAACACACCACATCACACGACAACACACCACATCACATGACAACACACCACATCACACCACATCACACGACAACACACCACATCACACCACATCACACCACATCACACGACAACACACCACACCACATCACACCACATCACACCACATCACACGACAACACACCACATCACACCACATCACACGACAACACACCACATCACACCACATCACACGACAACACACGACAACACACCACATCACACGACAACACACGACAACACACCACATCACACCACATCACACGACATCACACGACAACACACGACAACACACCACATCACACCACATCACACCACAACACACCACATCACACCACATCACACCACATCAAGCCACATCACACCACATTACACGACAACATACCACATCACACGACAACACACCACATTACACGACATCACACGACAACACACGACAACACACCACATCACACCACATCACACGACAACACACCACATCACACCACATCACACCTCATCACACGACAACACACCACATCACACGACATCACACGACAACACACCACATCACACGACAACACACGACAACACACCACATCACACCACATCACACGACAACACACCACATCACACGACAACACACGACAACACACCACATCACACGACAACACACGACAACACACCACATCACACGACAACACACCACATCACACCACATCACACCACATCACACCACATCACACCACATCACACCACATCACACAACATCACACGACAACACACCACATCACACGACAACACACCACATCACACGACAACACATCACATCACACCACATCACACGACAACACACGACAACACACCACATCACACCACAACACACCAGGCTAAACTGAAAAAGATCATCTGCAGTCCCAACGCTCCAGAGCTCGTGCACTTCCTCTTCAAGCCGCTCTCGCTCGTCGTGCACACGAGCACCGACCCAGAGCGGTCGTCAGGCCTCGAGCTCGCCAGGAGTGTCGTGAATCCGCTCATCACGGCCGAGGTGACCAACCTCTTCGAGAACTGCCTCGACACGATGGAGAACCAGTTGTGGAATGAGTTGGGGGACGGCTGGAAGAAAACCAGGTTACCACTTTGCTTCTTCTGTTTATATGTAAAATACATTTCCTTACACTTTTATTTGTTAATTTTGTTTACATTTAATTTCATTACTACCTTCTTTTGCAGCAACAACCACAACAACCAAAAAAATTCTCGCAACAGCCACATCAAAAACCATAACAACAACCACAACAACCACAACAACAACAAAAACCACAACAACCACAACAACAACAAAAACCACAAAAACAACCACAACATTGAACACAATCACAACAACAACAACCACAACAGCAACAACCACAACAACAACAATCACAACAACAACAACCACAACAACAACAACCACAACAACAACAATCACAACAACAACAACCACAACAACAACAAAAACCACAACAACCACAACAACAACAAAAACTACAACAACCACAACAACAACAAAAACCATAAAAAAAACCACAACATTGAACACAATCACAACAACAACAACCACAACAAATACAATCACAACAACAACAACCACAACAACCACAACAACAAAAACCACAACAACAACAACCACAACAACAACAACCACAACAACAACAACCCCAACAACAACAACCACAACAACTACAACCACAACAACAGCAACCACAACAACAAAAACCACAACAACCACAACAACAACAATCACAACAACAACAACCACAACAACAACCACAACAACCACAACAACAACCCCAACAATACCCACAGCGATGAGTGGCATGAAAAACTGCCTCTTTACGTGCCAGTCTTCAAGAACGGGTGGTCGCCACCCCTCGACTGGATGAATGAAATCTTCCTTCCATCCTCGCATCCAACCACTCCGACCCAACCACAGAAGACGTTCCGTCCAGCGAGTCCAGTCCTCACCACCCGCTCCTCCTCCTCTGACGACGCCTCCCTGAACGGCCGCTTCCTCAAGAAGCTCTACCGCGACAAAGCCAAGTCTGTGCCTCCTCCTTGCATGCGATCACTTCACTCCACTTCACACTTTCTTTAATTCTCTCCCCACTTCGTCTTTTCTTCTAGACTTCAATCTTCCACACAACCAGCATTAATCTTGTCGTTAATCATCCCTACCACCAGCATTAATCTTGTCGTTAATCATCCCTACCACCAGCATTAATCTTGTCGTTAATCATGCCCACCTTGATTGCTCTAGCATGACGATGCCTGCATGGCCTTCTGAGCACTGCTTGCCACCACAGGATCTACGTGGCGAAGTCGACTTACGCAGCAAAGAACGAGAAGGAGCTGTCGATCAGGACTGGAGACATCCTTGAGGTGCCTATTATCGCCCACTTGAAACGATTCAAGAATTTGATCATGACTACCACTACTACTACTACTACTACTAATCAACTAAGCAAAATAAAACTACAACAACCACAACTAAAACAAGCACAACCACCACAACAACCAAAACCACTACAACCACAACAAGCACAACCACCACAACTACAACAAACAAAACCACAACAACTACAACAAACACAACCACAACAACTACAACAAGCACAACCACTACAACAAACACAACTATAACAAGCACAACAACTACATCAAGCACAACAACTACAACAAGCACGACCACTACAACAAGCACAACCACCACCACAACAAGCACAACAACCACCACAGGTGTTGAAGGACAACAAGAACTGGTGGAAGTTGAGGAACTGCAAGGGCGAGCAGGGATTCGTACCGAGAACCAGTGTCGAACCTTACGACGGATCGAGAGGCAAGCAGATGGGCAGCCAGTGAGGGAGGGAGGGAGGGAGGGAGGGGAAGAAGGGTGGAAGACGAACTTTTGAAAAAGAATGGAGGTTGGAATTGGTGGGAACGGAAGGTGAGATGAGGAGAAGGGGAGGTAATGGAGAAGATGAAGTATGGTAGGGTTGTGGACGGGTGGGTGCTGATGGAGGGATGAGAAGGAAAGATGGGAAGAGAGGGCATGATCCATCGAATGAACTAATCTACGCTTCTCCCTTTGTGGCCATTTATTGGGCAGGCTTGTGGAGTACCTGAGTGGATGGACTTGCAAATGGCGTCAGATGGAAGCCTCACTGCTTGCCGTCTGCTCTGCCATGCCACTGACCCGATCGCTGCAGCAGACGCGGGAGTTTGCAAGGGGAATTTCTTGTGGCGTCTAATTGCTCACGCACAACACCTCGCTAACCGCTCTTGCCTTCTTTGCATGCCTGGTGCAGTTTCGTAACGGCTAATTGACGTTGTGTTCTAGTTCAGAAATAATGCAGGGAACATATTGGACTATTTACGTCAAAATGTTACATCATAGACCTCGTTTGGCCTTTTTAACAAACTTTTAATTTAATTCGAATAGTACGCATAACATTAAGAAATCACACTATGTTCGAGAAGTGGCCTTTCAAAATATTTGTAAACATGAAAACGATCTTGGCATCACTGTGTGCGCTTGAAGGGGTCAAAGAGCTTGGGGTCCTGCACGTACCTCGCTTCCTTCATCTCGTACGGCATGTAGCCTGAGTGTTTCGAGTCGTTCAGTCAGCAAGCCAGTTTCAACTAGATCCCCATCACCCACCCTTTCTCCTCCTCTTCTCCCCCACCACTCACCCAACATCCCCTATAGGATAAAGATTACCCATCTACGAAACTTTCATCCACCCATCAACCCAATCACCAACTCACCTACCTACCCACACACCCACCTACCTACTAGAAGTCGGACCGGGTACCTACGGGACTCCCGCGGGAACGGGAATGAAAATTTATTTGGGAACGGAAAAAGTCAGGAACCGGGTATAGGTTTTCGGGACGGGAACGGGAATCAACATTCAAATCGGGAACGGGAAAAAACGGAAACGGGAATCAACTTTTAAATCGGGAACGGGAAAAACGGGAATAACAGTTATTGGGATTGGATTCTTTCACAATGATTTTTCAGCAAACTTCTAAGTATAGAAATCTATATTTCATCGATACTCCGTACTTAAAATAAGTATTAAATGCAATAGGAATGTATAACAAAGCTACCATTGCATTGTCAATGTCAAAATCTCCAACACTACATTTGAAGTTGTTATGGTGAGTCCAAATATTAGGGAGATTAGAACAAATGGGTGATGATGAAAACTTGTCAGATGAAATCAAAATGGTCAGTTTTATTATTTTTATTTTATAAATTAATACTTTGAATTTGAATTATTCATTTCCAAATGATTGCTCAGTTGATTATTTCGACAAAAGAAAAGATGCCCATTGATCTTATTCATATGACAGCATGTCTGTTGCATCCCCAGTATGAAAGAATAATAGGAAAAAAGTTTGGGATAGAAAAGAAATAAATACCAAGACTTTCATTAGAGAAAATTTAATTCTATTTAGTACAGCCAGACCAAGCTGCAGTGCCGTTGAGAAAAAAAACAAATGATGGTTATTTAGACCTATTATGTTTGTTTTTATAACGTAAAAATTATAATAAAATTATAATATTATCATATTATACGAATGATTTTATATTTGCAGTTGTGGAGAATAAGAATGTTGTCAAAAAACATATTTCTAACATTATTGAAGAATTTATAATAATGAACGAAGAAAAAAATTCAGAAGAGGATGAATTGTACAAATATTCCCAATTACGTCTGATCAAAATGGAAGATTATAAAGATTTTATTTTATTGGAATAAAATGAAAATTTTTCCAATTCTACAAGAAGTAACCAAAATGTTGTTTAGTATACGTGCAAGTTATATTCCCTGTGAACGGAATTTTTCAATATGTAGTCGTTTAACTTCTGACCCAAACTCATCTAATTTGAAAGCTGAAACTCTTAACGGTTTAACCCGTGCGAAGAGCAATAAAGACTTGATTGAATTACTCAAAAACAAAGACTTACTTCAATACTTTCATTTTAATAAATACTTTAAATTTAAATCGTTTAAAAAAAATTTATTAAAAGAAATATTCTCTGAGTTTCAAATAATTAATTTTAAGAAATGTTAGAACTAGCAAGTTTGGGACCAGTGAAATCGGCAGCGAAAATGAGTGAAAAAACAAAAAAGTTTCGGGAACGGAACGGGACGGGAATCAAAATTCTGATGTCCCATTGGGAACGGAACGGGACGGGACCGGGAATGAAAAATCGTCCATGTCCGACCTCTACTACCTACCCACCCACCCACCCACCCACCTACCCACCCACCAAACATGCGTGCCCTCTTGATGAGCCTGGCGACCCTCTTCTGCATGAAGAGACACAGGCCTGTGACGCCCCTGTCGTAGATCCTGCCGGTGAACGACGAAGTGAACTGACTGAGCAGACGCGTGTTCTGTGCCGAGTTTGGTGTTCTTGGAGGTGGGGGCTTCGGAAAGGTGGTCGATCAGAGAATATACAAATACAACCTAATTATACCTATGGAGACATGATATATATATATATATATATATATATATATATATATATATATATATATATATATATATATATATATTCAAATAGACAAAATATTTTTATTATTTTTTTTTTTAAAGATTGAAACTGAAATGATAATAACAATAAATTTAAGGAAAAAAAAGTAAATATCTATATTATATTATTATGATTATTTTTTATTAATTATTATTCTTTATTTTACACTTATTATTGACCATTAGTATAAATATAAAAAAGAATGAAATTGCGAAGCAAGAAATTGATTAATGAAAAATGAGCAGTAAATTTGTAAGTTATTGTTATCGGTCGAACAAGTACGTTTTCAGGGAACAGCTGAATGTCGCGGTCGAGCTCGGGGATTTGAGTCTATTGGGAAGACTATTCCAAAGAGTCGGCGCTGCAACAAAAAAGCTTCTTGCACCTGCATACTTGAGTTTGTAGCTCTGTGGAACTACATCTCTTGACCTAGCAGACCTGAGTCTTTCCCTCTGGGGAAGACTTGCTCTCATGACAATGCTACTCGACAAATAATCTGGGCACTCATTAGACAGACACTTGTGCATTAACAAGATGTTTTTGTATTCAATTCTATTTTCAACACGAAGCCAGTGAAGCTCCTTGAGAACAGGGCTGATGTGATCATACTTTCTAGCACCTGTTATGAGCCTAGCTGTGGTGTTGATTATAGACTGAATTTTCTGCAGCTGCGTCATTGGCGACCCAGTAAGAATGATATTGCCATAGTCAATTCGACTGAAAACCAAAGCAGAAGCCAATGTTCTCAGTGAGTCCTTGGTCAATAACCATCTTATGGATCGTATTTGGCGTAAAGAAGCAAAGCAGGTTTGAGTCATCTTGTTGATGTGTGTCGTCAAGGTGAGGTCTTTGTCGAGATAAACTCCTAGGTTTCTGACACTATCGGAAGGAATTATCTCGTTCTGACAAATGCGAACTGGATCTTTGGGAGTGTGAGTAGAGTTTCGACGGGATGAGAGGCAGATAACTTCAGTTTTGCTGGAGTTAAGTTTCAGTTGATTGGCACCCATCCAAGCAGCAATTTCATCAATGCATGATGACACCCTTTCTTGCAGGTCAGCCTGATGACCTTTAATGCAGTGACCGTAAATCTGGGTGTCATCAGCGTACTGATGAAAAGCGAGGTCATGTCTAGCTGCTATTCTTTCCAAATCTCCAGTGTACAAAGAGAACAGTAAAGGACCAAGGACTGAACCTTGGGGGACTCCTACAGCGGAAACCGACATTGTCGATTTTGTCCCACTACAGTGGATGTCAAAACATCTGTCATTTAAGTAGTCCCTAAACCATTCTAACGCAGAGTCAGAGAAACCATAGGAGACGTGCAGTCTTCGGAGCAGTGTTGCGTGATCTACCAGATCGAAAGCTGCCGATAGATCAAGCAAAACTAACAATGTAAGCTTACCGTCATCTGCTGCCCTAACGATGTCTGAAAAGACTTTGGTTATGGCAGTTTCTGTCGAATGATGACGACGGTAGGCTGACTGCAAGGGAGGGAAAAGATGAAATTCTGCGAGGTAAGTGACTACTCTGGTGAGAACTAATTTTTCCATGAGTTTGGACAACACCCTCAAGTTTGAAATAGGCCTGTACGACGAAGTTTCAGTGAGTTTAAGACTTGGCTTCTTGAGCAGTGGCGTGATGTAGGCCGACTTGAAAGACTTCGGAACCCTGCCTGCCGAAAAAGACCTGTTGAATAAGCTCACTAAAAAAGGAGCAATTATTCCAGATATCTCCTTCAACAGCCATGTAGGAACCGGGTCATTCGAGCACTGCTTATTCGGAAGCCCTTGAATAGCCCTAACTACTTCTTCGTCGACTATGCTGAACCCATTCAAACTGAGCCAGTGCTCGCAGAATGAAAATGTTGGGTCATCTTGGGCATTGATTGACCTTCTCGCCGACGCAACTTTCTCTGTGAGGTGTGCGTGATAGTCATCGGCACTGATGCCTGAGACTGACGACGTCTTACTCCTGCCCGTCTTACTCTTTTAATATTTATATACATGAATGTGTAATGAAATAATGTAGAAATAGTAACTTTGTAGTCGAGGTGAATGTTGTGTTCACAAAGGATGCAGCGCGCAGGAGGCTTGAGGAAGGGACTCTGCATGCCCTGCACCGGCTGCAGAGCAGTTTGGAGACATCTCAATGCCATGGCGTGAATGGGACAAAGTGAATGAGACGATGCATAAGACACATCCGAGTGAGGACACTCAATTGATGGGACAACAAAAGACACCAGGAAGAACATGGTCATCAGCAACACTCTCAAGATATCAAAAGAGATCTCAACTTATATTATGGGTAGCTTAAAAAAATGAATAATGGCATTGTCAAATAATACAAAGTCGAAGGAAGTTTGAATTGCATGACAACGAACATAGCTCTGAGAGCCTGCACCTACAAAGTCAGGGTCAGGCCTGCTCTTCAGGGTCGCCTGCTCTTTTTCCATCTCATCCTCCATTTTTATCTTTTTGTAAGCATCCACAACGTCCTTGTGGAGAATTATTGAAGGCTTTTGATACACACCTCGCCTGCTCAGCGGTGAGACTGGTTTGAATTTTTTGGGAAAAATAATTGTATCATTAAACTGTAATGATTAAAATGATAAAGTGTTGGATAAAGTTTTTGTGCACTGCATTCTATTTCTGAGCTATAAGCTTATTTTTTAGTTTTCTTTAAAAATATACTTTGAAAAAAATAAGATTACTTAAAATAAAAAACTTACTTGAAAGTTCAAATAGTCTTAGCGATTTCAGAGCATTTTGACCCAGCATTTTAAAAGAGACTTATTTTGATTAATAATTTAAAAGTAATATACTTCAATTTGAAAGATTAACCGTAATAAAATTAGGAAATGTTATAAAATTTTTGTTTGTATTTTAATATAAAGTTATTTGAATACATTATTTTTTTCTTTTAAAAGTAAATTGCGACATGACAGAGCTTACATTGGGCTTTAACTGCTGACCGCCTTCCCGCATAGACGTTCGAACAACTTTCAAGTTTACTTTGAGCGTAATACTCGACCGAAATGACGATATGCGGCAATTGCGGTTCGACCGAGATGGAGGAGGACCACGGCATGCTGGTGTGCACGCAGTGTGGAGCTGTGGTGGAGGACCAGGTGATTGTGTCGGAGATTCAGTTCCAGGAGAACTCGGGAGGAGGTGTGTCAGCACTCGGCCAGTTTGTCAGTTCTGAAGGTTTATTTTACAGTTTTTTTTATTATATTTAAATCTAATTTCTATTTTGCCCATTATTTATATCAGTGATTTTGATTTTTAATCTTATAAATATTCAATGGTCTTTTGCATATTCAACTCTATGAAGGCAAGCATG
Organism: Piscicola geometra; assembly: GCA_943735955.1. Taxonomy (NCBI): domain Eukaryota; kingdom Metazoa; phylum Annelida; class Clitellata; order Hirudinida; family Piscicolidae; genus Piscicola; species Piscicola geometra. The sequence continues at coordinate 1,168,260 of OX030966.1, read as the reverse complement.
CTAGAGTGGCAGGGTCGAGGAGTTATGGACAAAGGGACTCGAGACAGCACACTCTCGACAATGGTGTAGTTGATTGTTTGAGTTCGTGATTGGCATTCAGTCTCCTCCTCATTTGCTGCACCATGCCACAGGTCGGAACCGCATTCAGCACCTCGCGTCGACCCTCAACATGAGTTCGTACTGTGCAGACGTTGCCTACAACTACTTCAAGCTGGCTGTCTCCAAGGGTCTCACTAAAGGCCGCAAGTCAATCCACGTTGCTGCCGCATGTCTGTACATCGTCTGCCGTACAGAGAAGAAGCCATGTTTGTTTTCTTTTGCTTGCATTAAGACATTGCAGGACTGAAGAGTAATTCACTGCTCCCCTCCCCCAGTGATGCTCCTTGACTTCAGCGACAAGCTAGGGGTGAGACGAGCATTATGATGACGACAGGGAATTAGTTTTTGCAGATTATTAAAACATAAATAAAATGGATGCAAACACACACACACACACACACACACACATAGATAGACGTGTACACACTAGGACACACCTACCTGCAGCTCTCGAAGGACCTCTACATTAGCATCCCTGCCATAGGTGCTTTACTCCCCCTAAATAACCATCAATCACTCTGCAGAAGCATCATCATCATCTTCATCATCACCATCCTCACCATCGCCATCATCTTCCCCATTATCATCTTCACCATCATCATCTTCACCATCATCATCTTCCCCATCATCATAATAATAACGACAAGCATTATTATAGTGGCGTATAACCCGAACGGGCTTCCAGGCCACTTAGGCTGCATATTTTCATTTGCGCCTCTGGGTTACTAGGGCATTGGTTGCACTTGAACCTAGGACCTTTCATTATTGGTCAAGCCGAGAGTCGTTGCAGACTCAGCTACCCGTTCACCCATAATCCTTACCATCATCATCATCACCACCACCATCATCATTACCTCCATTATTTCAATTTAGCTTATCACTCATAATAATACCTCCATGCTACTCTTTGCTTTCCTTATTATAACATTACTATTTTAATTATTCTTTTTTCTTTATTGCATTACGACGTAGTGAGAGCGCTTCAGTTGCGTGCCCGGGCGCTATACAAAAACGACAATTATTATTATTATCATCATCATCACTCCCAGCATCACCATCATTCCTAGCATCATCATCATTCCCAGCATCATCATCATTCCCAGCATCATCATCATTCCCAGCATCATCATCACTCCCAGCATCATCATCATTCCCAGCATCATCATCATTCCCAGCATCATCATCATTCCCAGCATCATCATCATTCCCAGCATCATCATCATTCCCAGCATCATCATCACTCCCAGCATCATCATCATTCCCAGCATCATCATCACTCCCAGCATCATCATCACTCCCAGCATCATCATCATGCTTCTCTTTGACATCCACCCTGCTCAGAGTCGTTAAAACTATTCAAAGCTTCTTTTTGAATCATGCACTTCACTCTTCCTCTATTCATCCATCCATCTATCCATCCATCCATCCATCTATCATCAATCTAGACCCTGCCTTGTACATAGAACGGTACGCTCACAAGATGGAGTACGGCGACAAGACGATGGACGTGTGCAGGACTGCAACCAGGTGCTGATGACCATCCTCATCCTTCACGCTTCGTCTTCCGCCCTTTTCATCCTTCTTATCATTTTTTATTTTAAAAAAAAGTAATTATTGTTATAATTATTTTTATTTGTATCATTTATTCTAGAGCTTTTCAGCGGTAAAAATTTTTAATCGAAGTTTATCAAACGATTAAAAACTTTAATCGTAAACTAAAGGTTTGTGTCATCAGCTGCTCTGACATCAGTATGGAATGGTGTTTGTGTCATCAGCTGCTCTGACATCAGTATGGAATGGTGTTTGTGTCATCAGCTGCTCTGACATCAGTATGGAATGGTGTTTGTGTCATCAGCTGCTCTGACATCAGTATGGAATGGTGTTTGTGTCATCAGCTGCTCTGACATCAGTATGGAATGGTGTTTGTGTCATCAGCTGCTCTGACATCAGTATGGAATGGTGTTTGTGTCATCAGCTGCTCTGACATCAGTATGGAATGGTGTTTGTGTCATCAGCTGCTCTGACATCAGTATGGAATGGTGTTTGTGTCATCAGCTGCTCTGACATCAGTATGGAATGGTGTTTGTGTCATCAGCTGCTCTGACATCAGTATGGAATGGTGTTTGTGTCATCAGCTGCTCTGACATCAGTATGGAATGGTGTTTGTGTCATCAGCTGCTCTGACATCAGTATGGAATGGTGTTTGTGTCATCAGCTGCTCTGACATCAGTATGGAATGGTGTTTGTGTCATCAGCTGCTCTGACATCAGTATGGAATGGTGTTTGTGTCATCAGCTGCTCTGACATCAGTATGGAATGGTGTTTGTGTCATCAGCTGCTCTGACATCAGTATGGAATGGTGTTTGTGTCATCAGCTGCTGTGGAAATGGTGTCACAAATGTAATTAGAAACTATTGGAGTTGCATAAAAATGATTTATAAAATGAGTCCTCATTGGGGAGAGAACAAATGAATGCATCAATCATGAAAACCCAAGTCCCACACTTGTGGGGCAGTGATCAAGTTTGTCTTCATTAGTGTCTTCATCTGAAGGGCTTCTTTTCTTGCTAACTATGTGTCCTGACAAGCTGAATAGACGTTCACATGGAGCTGTACTTGCAGGTAATGACAAATACTTTCTTGCCAGTTTCGCAAGAGTCGGATATGCCCCTTCGTGTTGTTGCCACCAAACAAGAGGACAACTCTCAAAGCCTACTTGAGATTCTGTTCGATAACGTTGAATTATTGACTTTGTCATCATTGAGGTATCTTCATCTTCAAAATCTGAAGTTACATGGGTTCATAGTCTCTTGTTTGGGAAAGGCTGTATATTTTGATCTTGGACTCTTCCACTTTAATTCTCCTTCTTTCCTTGAAGACCTTTTCGGAACGAGAGATGTCCTTGCAAGTGTATCAGCAATTATAATAACTGCGCTAAATTGTTAATTGCGTTAATTTATTAACGGGTTAATTGAAAAGTTAACGTAGATTAATGTACAGCTCTAATTATTATATTGTCATAAATGCTCACATCAACTTGTTTACATTCTTGTTCTCCTCATCATGATTGCTGTGACAGATTGGTGGCGAGGATGGGCCGGGACTGGATGGTCCAAGGTAGGAGGCCCTCTGGCATCTGTGGCGCTGGTTCGTTGCTTGTGTTTGTGTGTGTGTGTGTGTATTTATGGGTGTGTGTGTGTGTGTATGTATGTGTGTGTGTTAATGTGTGTGTGTGTGTGTGCGTGTGTTCGTGCGTGTGAGTGCTAGAGGTCGGACATGTACGATTTTTCATTCCCGGTCCCGTCCCGTTCTCGAATTTTGTTTTCTCCTCCCGTCCCGTTCCCGATCTTTGTGATCCGGTCCCGACCCATTTCAACAACAAAAATGTTGTTTATTTATTTATTTTCGCTGCCGTTTTCACCGGTCCGAAACTTGCTAGTTCTAACATTTCTTAAAGTTCTGGTGCGAATCTAGAGCTGACCAAGAAATCGGGAAAGTACCCATGTGCAGTCTGCCTTAAAGGAACGGGCAAAAACTCCATTCTATGCAGCGGTTGCTCATCCTGGGTGCACAAGAGATGCTCAGGCATTAAAGGCTCCCTCCGCTCAGACCCAAATTACAAGTGTGCCCGCTGTCAAGGCACAGCTCGACCGATAGACGGAAGACCAATTGTGGAAGTTCTTGTTGATGAAGACAAACTTGAAGTCGTTCCTGAATTCTGCTACTTAGGTGACATGCTGTCTGCAGGTGGAGGCTGTGAGGATGCTGCCATAACCCGATGCAAGTGTGCGTGGGGAAAATTTCGTCAACTTCTTCCTCTACTGACAAACAGACACCTTCCACTTCCAACCAGAAGTCGTGTGTACACCTCATGCGTGAGGAGTACAATGTTACACGCCTCTGAGACTTGGGCTGTCACCACAGAAACAATCAACCGCCTTCAACGCAACGACCGGGCCATGATCCGTTGGATGTGCAACATCAAAAGATCTCATTAGTTCAGATGAGCTCCAAAAAATGATGGGAATCCAGGATATTGGTGCTGTACTGCAAGCGAGAAGAATGAGGTGGTTTGGGCATGTGGAACGTGATGGTGGATGGATCAACAAGGTTAGAAGAATGGAGGTTTCTGGAACGAAACGACCAGGCAGGCCAAAGAAGACGTGGGAAGAGGTAGTGCAGAAAGACCTCAAATACCTGGGGGCACGCAGCACTGATGCCCATGATAGAAAGGAGTGGAGAGAGAGATTGAGACTTTTCAGACAGGCCCCACCCTCGGGAGAGGAAAAGTTGCCCTGTTTAAAAAAAAACCAGGAGATGATGATGATGATGAAAGTTCATTATTTGAAAGTCAGAGAATATTTCTTTTAGCAAAATAATAAAATACGATTTAAATTTCAAAAATTATTGAAATGAAAGTATTGAAGTTAGTCATTGTTTTTGAGTAATTCAATCAAGTCTTTATTGCTTTTAACACGGGTTAAACCGGCAAAAGTTTCAGCGTTAAAATTAGATGAGCTTGGGTCTGATGTTAAACGACCACATGTTGACAAATTCCGTTCACAGGGAAAAGAACTTGCAGGTATACTAAACAAAATTTTGGCTATTTGTAGTATTGGAAAATTGCTCATTTTACTCAAATAAATTAAACATCTTTATAATCTTCAATTTTGGTGGGACGTAATTGGGAATATTTGTACAATTCATCCTTTTCTGAATTTTTTTCATCGTTCATTATTATTAATTCTTCAATAATGTTAGAAATATGTTTTTTGAAAACATTCTTATTCTCCACAACTGCAAATATGAAATCATTCGTATAATTTGATAGTTTTATTATAATTTTTACGTTTAAAAAAAAACATATAGCCTATATATATGTATTGTATTTTTTTGTAATTTTAATTTTTTTATTGTCTTTTATTTTATTGTCTTTTATTTCATTGTCTTTTATTTCATTGTCTTTTATTTTATTGTCTTTTATTTTTATGTCTTTTATTTTATTGTCTTTTATTTTTATGTCTTTTATTTTATTGTCTTTTATTTTATTGTATTTTATTTTATCTTAAATTTATTGTTATTATTATTTCAGTTTCAACCTTTAAAAAAAATATATATATATATATATATATATATATATATATATTATTTTAGCTTATCTAAATTGAACTGTTTTTTTCTGTTTTGGTTACATTGTCAGCAAGTGAACACAGATACTACTAATTTACTGTCAACAAACGAATAGGAAATATTGCATTTCATCAAAAAACTTGTTATTTCTTAAAGATTTGCAACAGAACTTCTAGGGTGTGAAACTTACTTGAAATTTTCAATATTGTTTCTTGCAATTTGTCACTTTACACAAGAAATATGCACTTCAGAAGATGATCCAGCTTATGTCATTCGTTTCACACACAATTTTCTTCCCGAATTGGAGCAGAGAATGAATAATTAGAATACAACTACCACCACAAGCACCACATTAACCACAACTACTAAGAATTGCCACATCTTTAGACCCCCGATTTAAAAATGTGAAATGTTTTTTAAAAAGGAAAAAGTTGAAAAACGAGTTGAAGATAAGAATATTTCCACAAAAAAATTTATAAAAAATTCCAATAACATTTTATTACATTTTTAAGGAAAAAATTTTCAACTAATTTTTTTACAATGTCAAATATGCTAAAAAAATTGCGTTAAAACACGATTAACGCACGATTAAAATTTTTAATCGAACGATTAACGGCGATTGAAAGTTTTAATCGTGGAACAGCTCTAATTTTATGGTATTGTATGGTATGGTATTTTACTTTATTCTAATGAGCTGAATTATTATTATTATTATATACTGAATTGTATTGAGTGGCACAAAGGGTGGTGTGTGAAGGCTTGAAGATGATGGTCGATGCAAGGGTTGAGCATTCACTGCTTACAAACTATCTTTTTATCCCATCCATCCATGCATCCATCCATCCATGCATCCATCCATCCATGCATCCATCCATCCATGCATCCATCCATCCATGCATCCATCCATCCATGCATCCATCCATCCATGCATCCATCCATCCATGCATCCATCCATCCATCCATCCATGCATCCATCCATCCATGCATCCATCCATCCATGCATCCATCCATCCATGCATCCATCCATCCATGCATCCATCCATCCATGCATCCATCCATCCATGCATCCATCCATGCATGCATCCATCCATGCATCCATCCATTCATCTATCCATGCATCCATCCATCCATCCATGCATGCATCCATCCATCCATCCATTCATGCATCCATCCATGCATGCATCCATCCATGCATCCATCCATCCATGCATCCATCCATCCATCCATGCATCCATCCATCCATGCATCCATCCATCCATCCATGCATCCATCCATGCATGCATGCATCCATCCATCCATGCATCCATCACTCAGCATTGTTGGTGGCTTCTCGCATCTTCGACTTCAACAGGACCGTTCATGACGTCATGAGGGTCGTTCGAATAGGAGAACAAACCATCAAAAAGAGGTACTTGTCCTCCTGCTTGTCCTGCTGCTTGTCATGCTGCTTGTCATGCTGCTTGTCATGCTGCTTGTCATGCTGCTTGTCCTCCTGCTTGTCCTGCTGCTTGTCATGCTGCTTGTCATGCTGCTTGTCATGCTGCTTGTCCTCCTGCTTGTCATGCTGCTTGTCATGCTGCTTGTCATGCTGCTTGTCATGCTGCTTGTCCTGCTGCTTGTCATGCTGCTTGTCATGCTGCTTGTCATGCTGCTTGTCCTGCTGCTTGTCATGCTGCTTGTCATGCTGCTTGTCATGCTGCTTGTCATGCTGCTTGTCCTCCTGCTTGTCATGCTGCTTGTCATGCTGCTTGTCATGCTGCTTGTCCTGCTGCTTGTCATGCTGCTTGTCATGCTGCTTGTCATGCTGCTTGTCATGCTGCTTGTCATGCTGCTTGTCATGCTGCTTGCCATGCTGCTTGTCATGCTGCTTGTCATGCTGCTTGTCATGCTGCTTGTCCTCCTGCTTGTCCTGCTGCTTGTCATGCTGCTTGTCATGCTGCTTGTCATGCTGCTTGTCATGCTGCTTGTCATGCTGCTTGTCATGCTGCTTGTCCTGCTGCTTGTCATGCTGCTTGTCATGCTGCTTGTCCTGCTGCTTGTCATGCTGCTTGTCATGCTGCTTGTCCTGCTGCTTGTCATGCTGCTTGTCCTCCTGCTTGTCATGCTACTTGTCATGCTGCTTGTCCTGCGGTTTTTGCTGCTGGTGACGGCGGGATAATGATATTCTATATAGTAGTAAGTACGAGCATTCTTATAGTGGCGTACAACCCGAACGGGCTTCGAGGCCACTTAGGCTGCATATTTGCGCCTTTGGGTTACTAGGGCATTGGTTGCACTCGAACCTAGGACCTTTCATTATTGGTCAAGCCGAGAGTCGTTACACACTCGGTCACCAACAACAATAATAATACATTTATATTAAACTGGAATCTGAGATTATTTTTTATAAAGTTATAATTTTGTATTTTATTAGTATCACTATCATCCTTATCATCAGCAGCATCATCAGCATCATCATCACCATCAGCATCACCATCACCATCACCATGACAGACTTTCAGAGTTTGAGCAGACACCATCGAGTCAGCTGACGATCGAGGAGTTCAACAACATCAACCTCGAGACCGCCATGGACCCTCCCTGCTTCACCGAGGCCAAGAAGAAGGCCAGGCTGCTTGAGGTGGGGGGGAGGAGCAAGAGATGGGGTGTGGGAGGAGCCAGAGATGGGGTGTGGGAGGAGCCAGAGATGGGGTGTGGGAGGAGCAAGAGATAGGGTGCGGGAGGAGCAAGAGATGGGGTGTGGGAGGAGCAAGAGATGGGATGTGGGAGGAGCAAGAGATGGGGTGTGGGAGGAGCCAGAGATGGGGTGTGGGAGGAGTCAGAGATGGGGTGTGGGAGGAGCAAGAGATGGGGTGTGGGAAAAGCAAGAGATGGGGTGTGGGAGGAGCAAGAGATGGGGTGTGGGAAAAGCAAGAAATGGGGGGGAAGGGCAAGAGATGGGGAAGAGGTAAGGGAGTTAGAAAGCTGGTGGAATAGCAGATGTCGTGGAGACTGCTTGCAAATTCTTCACAGGCCTATCTCTCACCAATGTCCTCAATCACAGTCAACCAACATCAGCCATGCTTTCAACTCACAACACACTAACACCCACACACCAACCGCACGAACACAACCACATCTAGCCATTTACAACACATAAAAAAAACCACACTCACGCCCATCTAACAACCCACTCATCATCATCATCATCATACAACGGGTGCAGATAATGCGTCAGAAGCGGCACTCTCCATAATTTCAACTGGCCGACTGGGTGGGTTGGCTGTCCTGCATCAATGTACGACGAGATCTGCTGTAGATTTGACATCCTTGGTCTGCCAGGGCGTCTTGGTGCTTGCATCGACAATGCCCCTTCGAGTACCGATGCTTCGCAGCCGTAGAGCAATATTGAGATGCAAGCGGCTTGAAAGATGCGAATCTTGAGATCTGAGTTCAGCTTGGGTGAGCGAATAAACTTTGTAGCTTTGTGAAGGCTGCCCATGCAAGGCCGATTCGGATTCTGACATCGTGATCTGTGGACCCAACATAGGATGAAAGGTGTTCCAAGTCATCAATGATTGCAATTTCCTGACCATTGATGAAGAGCTGTGCAGGCGGTGGCGAGGTCTGGTTGGTTGAGAAGCATCTGTTCGATCTTTTTAATGTTTATCTCCAGTCCAACGAGTTGTGTGGCGCAATGAGCGGCTGGTTGTTTGCACGCACTTGTCCTCGTTTGGTTTTCTTGAGTGGGTGACATATCTAAATTCACTTGCAGACAATTTGGATTTGTAGTCTATCACGATAATGAATAGGAACGGAGCCAAAACATCATCTTGTAAGACGCCTGTAGAAATGTTGAAGGGTGCAGAAAGCTGGCCTTGTATGCAGTCTTGGCTGGTCGACTTGTCCGTACAAGACCTTGATTGCTTTGACAAATTTCTCTGGGATTCCGTAGTGTCGCAGTTTTGCAAACATCACATTTTGGTCGATTGAGGCGAAGGCTTTCTCGAAGTCGACGAAAGTGATGAATAGTGGGATGTCTTGCGAGTTTGCGCCATCTATAATCCTTCTCATAATATGAATCTGCTGAATGCAGCTGCGGCCTGTTCTGAAACCTGTCCGATTCTTTCTGAGTAACGAGTCACACACACACACACACACAAAAACACACACACAAACACACACACACACAAACACACACACATATACACAAACACACACACAAACACACACACAAACACACACACACATACAAACACACACACAAACACACACACACACACACAAACACACACACACTTACACATGGCAGCTGGAAGAGAGTGGTGAGTTGCCTGGGCTTTTGGAGATGACGGAGGCGTTGAGGGAGGAGTTGGAAGTGCAAATACAGCTGATGATCGATAAGAAGAATCGGAGGTGGGTGGAGGAGGAGGAGGTGGTGGAGGAGGAGGTGGTGGAGGAGGAGGTGATGGAGGAGGAGGTGGAGATGGTGGTGGTGGAGGATGAGGTGGTGATGGAGGAGGTGGTAGAGGAGGAGGATGAAGTGGTGGTGGAGGAGGTGGTAGAGGAGGAGGATGAGGTGGTGGTGGAGGAGGTGGTGGTGGGGGAGGATGAGGTGGTGGTGGGGGAGGAGGTGGGGGAGGAGGAGGAGGTGGAGATGGTGGTGGTGGAGATGGTGGAGGTGGAGGAGGAGGTGGAGATGGTGGTGGTGGAGATGGTGGAGGAGGAGGTGGAGATGGTGGATGAGGTGGTGGTGGTGGTGGTGGTGGTGGTGGTGGAGGTGGAGATGGTGGTGGTGGTGGAGGTGGAGATGGTGGAGGAGGAGGTGGAGATGGTGGAGGAGATGGAGATGGTGGTGGTGGTGGAGGTGGAGGTGGAGATGGTGGAGGAGATGGAGATGGTGGTGGTGGAGGTGGAGATGGTGGAGGAGGAGGTGGAGATGGTGGATGAGGTGGTGGTGGTGGTGGTGGTGGAGGTGGAGATGGTGGAGAAGATGGACATGGTGGAGGAGGAGGTGGAGATGGTGGTGGTGGTGGAGGTGGAGATGGTGGAGGAGATAGAGATGGTGGTGGTGGTGGAGGTGGAGATGGTGGAGGAGGAGGTGACTGAGGTGGTGGGGTGGTGGTGGAAATGGTTACAATACAACAACGGGGTGTAAACCCAAACGAACGTCAAAATCACTCGGTTTGAATAATGATAAAACTCGAGGAATAATGATAAAACACCACAACCCAACAACACCACAACCCTACAACACCACAACCCAACAACACCACAACCTAACAACCTGACAACCCAACAACACCACAACCCAACAACACCACAACCCAACAACACCACAACCCAACAACACCACAACCCAACAACACCACAAGATTCAAGATACGAGACCCTCTGAAGGATCTTGAAGGTGTGTGTCTATCGTGCAATATTCTTTCTTCTGTTGCACATTTGTGTACACTCTTGTACACTCTTATGCACACTCTTGCACACTCTTATGCACACTCTTGTGTACACTCTTGCACACTCTTGTGTACACTCTTGCACACTCTTGTGTGCACTCTTGTGTACTCTGGTGCTCAGCAATTCGGCTTGCGGCAACAGCACGACGACGACCACCTGCAGCCACAACGACAGAGGCGCCCTCGACCAGCGACCTCGACATGGAGATTGCGCAGTACGAGCGCCTGCTGTCTGGCCCCTCTGACGTCAAGAGTGAGAAGAAGAGGAAGAGGAAGAAGGAGGATGCAGCGGATGATGATGGTGATGATGATGATGAGGCGTTGAAGGAGTTGCAGGAAATCGATGTGGCTGCGTTAATAGGGGCTGAGGTGGGCAAGTGTGGAGTGGAGGAGGGTGGAGTGGAGGAGGGAGGAGCGGAGAGTGAGGTGGTGGATGGCTTGGTGGTCGCCACTATCAAACAACTCATCAGCCACTCTGGCGGCCATGACACCCTCAAACAAGATGGCCATTCTAAACTGGCTGCTGCAACCAAAGTGGAAGAATCCAAAGATCTTAAAGGTACTTTTAAATGTGTAGAAAGATTTTAAATAGTGATTGACAGCAAAAACAACAGCAAGAGCAACAGCAGCAGAGAACTTCAGGGAGGTTGCTGCTGATGATGACTTCGCAGACCTCGAGGGTGACGAGGAGATCAATGAGGTTGTTGCTTTTGTTGTTGTTGTTTTGGTTGTTGTCGTTGCTTTTGTTGTTATCGCTTTTAGTTCTTTGTTTCCATTCCGCATGACCGATTCCGGTCCTATGCGGAGAAGGTATGTGAACACCTCCCATCCTTTCTCTCTTAGAGCCTCCTTGAAAGAGGAGGGAGGAGGTAGCGTTTTTGGGATCCTCTTCGTGCCCGAGGGCAGCCAACGACGCCTCGTGAAGGCGGGACCATATAGCCGATGAAACAACACATGTTGTTGTCATTGCTTTTGTTGTTGTTGTTTTAGTTGTTGCATTTACTGTTTTTGTTATCGCTTGACCGATGCATGCAGGTCTCATACGTTGTAAGGTTGTGAACACCTACCCCCTTCTCTTAGGACCTCGTTGGCATGAGGGAGCTCTTCTCTTTCTTCTCGACTTCTGGGCACTCTACCGCTCCACACAGCTCACAACTGGCATCTTCTTTGAGGACTCTACTGCGGCATAATGCGGTGGCTGGACAGTGGCCACTGCGTAGTCGGCCAGAAGTTTCGTCTCTCCTTCAACTTGTCTCCTCAACGCGGTGGTGCAGACTCTCTTCCTTCTTGCATCCGTCATCTCGGCGAGTTTCATACTTCGTTCGAGGATGCTCTTGATTGCCGACCACGTGACAGACTGTGGTTGCTCGCCTTGGCTTGCGGTGAGTGCGGCTTTGTCTGCCGCCTCGTTACCTTGAACACCAGTGTGTCCAGGAATCCACTGTACTGTCAACTCATTGCTTCGGCTGGCTCTCAAGAGATCCTCCTTTGTCCTACTGAGCTGCGGATCGTCGAATCTTGCTGGGTTCTGTAGGCTTTCGACACTTCCTCTACCGTCGGTGAAGATGGTCGCTCTTGGTTAATCGAACGATGATCTTTGCAGCTCTCTTCTGTTCCCGTTCCAGAAGATCAAAGTTGGAAGCACTTATCCATGGCATCCAACTGGCAAGAGCATACCAGAGTACCGACTCCACCGTGGCGTTGTAGACCTTTTTCAGTGTCGTTCTTGTTGTGGTTGGTGTTGCTTTTGTGGTTTCTGAAGTTTTTGCTAGCTATCCAATAAAACAACAAGGTGATCCTGAGCGAGGAGGAGGCGAAGATAAAGATGACGTTGTGGATGCGAGAGAATGCGGACTTCCTGAGGCTGGCGAAGGGTGCGTCTCTCTTTCATCTCGTCTCGCTCATCGTTTGAAGCTAGTAATCATAATAACAATAACAACAACAATAACAACAATAATACATGCCAGAAAAGGAAGAGAAGAAGGCGAAGGAGCTGCTGCAGAATCCTGAACTTGCAAAGAAGGTCCTCGTCTGTGCATGCATGCATATCGATCCATGTATATATATATATATATATATATATATATATATGTTTATATAAATATGGATCTAATTATTCTACACATTGTAACGGTAACATATAATATATATATATGTTACCGTTACAACGTGTAGAATGATTAGTCAACCCACGAAATGCCTAATATTTGTAAGCAATCCATGGAATGCCTAATTCGGTCATTCCATGGATTGTCTAAGATTTGCAGTCATTCCATGGATTTGCTAAACATTTCAGTCATTCAATGGACTGTCGGAAAATATGTTTTAATAGTTTTCTACAGATAAATTGAATTTTATTAATTAAATGTAACAGTATTTTTTCAGGTGTCTTGGTTTACCATACACTATCAGCAAGTCAGGCCCTAATAATTTAAAGTTATAAATTACAGATATGACAGCCACGTGATTAGCAACTTCTGCAGCTCTTCTTAAAGACAAAGGCGCATTCAAATTGTCTTGGCGAAGCATTTGTGCGATGGCGTGGACTGCTGTCGAGCAACTTGACACCTGGAGGCATCGTCTGTTGTTAGGATTGGTCGACCTGCAACTCCTTTCACTGCCGTTCTTTTTTTCTCTGGCATTCAGTTCAAAACGACTTGAATGTTCAATACTCTAACGAGTTATAGTAAACAGCTGCAGAAGTTGCTAAGCGCCTGGTTGACATATTCATAATAATTGGGGTGCCACAAATATTAAAAGGTGATAATGGTTCTGAATTTACTGCATCTGTAATTTATAACTTAAATGATTATGGTCTGATTTGCCGAGGGTGCATGCTAAAGCAAGACATCCTCACAGTCAAGGCTCTGTTGAACGCTTAAATTGTGACGTGGAAGACATGTTAATATCATGGATGAATGATAATGCTACTACAGCATGGGCAACTGGCTTGAAGTTTGTTCAATTTACTAAAAGTATATGTTTCCACTCAGTACAACCGCACCAAGCACTGCTGGCACTTGGAGCACAAAGAGGTCTTCGGTCAACAGTTCTCCCGACCGAAGCATCAGAACTCCTGAGTTGAGAGGAGGCTTTTTTGAAACCAACAAGAATTTTACAGTTTCCTCATTTGAAAGATCACAGGCATCAAGCAGCAGTGATACACCAAAGAATGCTTTCAAACAGCTGTACAGTAAACATGCCCAACATCAATAAAACTCTTGAGATTAACTGACCACCAAAAAGCATCCATCACAAACCAGCGGACAAAAGCCCGAGAAGGTGCGGTAGTACAAGCTGAGCGCATGATTGAACGCAGTCGCATCATCCGCTTGGCAGGAAATGCAGGAGATAATGTGACTGTGCCATGCCAATGCTTGAGAGAGGGGCTCAAGAAATGTTGTGGAAGTAGTTCTTGACAGAGATGAAAATGACTCATACAAGGTTGCTGTGGAAGGTGGAGTATTGAAAGGAAGTATTCTAGGAATCAGTTTGATCTGCGTGTTCATAAGTTGTTGAGCGAGAGGACATGACCTGCGTTGAAGTCCTCAGGAAGGCAGTGCAGTTTGCATGGAGTGGCGGGCACGTGGCTTCATGAAGTGCCCTGAAGCCAACTCGAAATGCAATAGTGCGTGCCATTCATCTCGAAGTTGTTGCAATCAACTATAAAACTGTAAACTAAATAAATATATTAAAATATTTTTACAAAAATTAATTTAATTAATAAAATTCAATTTATTTTTAGAGAAACTATAAAAACAAATTTGCAAGCAACGATTCATTTTTTTCGACAGTCCATGGAATGACTTAAATGTTTAGGAAATCAATGGAATGACTGCAAATCTTAAACAATCCATGGAATGACTCAATTAGGCATTTCATGGATTGCCTACTTCTACACTTTCTACATTAAAAATTTTAATCGTGCGTTAATCGTATTTTAACGCAATGTTTTTAGCATATTTGACATTAGTTTTTTAAAAAATTATTATTTTCTCACAAATTTAATAACAATTTTATCAGAATTTGTTTTTAATAGTAATCCACATAGGAAAGAATAAAAAACGAATCCATAAATGATACAAAATGAAATTGTCACACATCATTTTTGAGCCAGTTACTCAAGCAAACAAGTTTTTCGCAACAAGTTGGATCTAAAGAGACTCTTTTATTGCTAACTATGTGTCCTGACAAGCTGAATAGACGTTCACATGGAGCTGTACTTGCAGGAGATGACAAATACTTTCTTGCCAGTTTTGCAAGAGTCGGATATGCCCCTTCGTGTTGTTGCCACCAAACAAGAGGAAAACTCTGAAAGCCTACTTGAGATTCTGTTCGATAACGTTGAATTATTGACTTTGTCATCATTGAGGTATCTTCATCTTCGGAATCTGAAGTTACATGTGTTCATAGTCTCTTGTTTGGGAAAGACTGTATATTTTTGAGGTTTTCTTTTCTTATAGTTTTTTCAACTCTTACATTTGTTTAAAGACATTCTATAATTTTCAATCAGGGGTCTAATGATGTGGCAATTCTTAATCACTGAGTATTCTGATTAATCTTTCTCTGGTCCAGTTCAGAAATAAGTTTCTCTTTAAAACGAATGGCATAACTAAGATCATTTTCTGAACTGCATAGATCTTGTGTGAGGTAACAAATTGCAAGTGAACTCATTGAACAACAAGTAATAAGAAGTTTTATTAAAGAAAGATCATGAGTTAACAACTGGAATCATTACTAATTATTCAATTGAATAAAATGTACTGAAAGAATGTCTTAAAGAAGATATATTACTGAAGTATATCAATATATTACCAATGTCAACGGGTCTGCCATCCCTTGCAATCCAAATTACGATGGCGTTGCCGATTGCGTCACTTTTCCATTTTCAATATGAAAAATAACAAAAACTTATGACTCAACCTGATGAAATTGAATCTGATGCAACTTTAAAACTTGAGTTCACCGCAATGTAATTTTTGTAGCGCAAAACATTCAAATAAGTATAAAAAAGTTCAATCTTAATACATTTTTTAAACTGCGGTAAAAGTTTCAAATGCATCAAAATTTTTGAGTACGTTAAATTTTTATTAACGCGTTAAAAAAATTAACGGCGTTTATCGAAAGTTAACGTAGATTAAAGCACAGCTCTAATAAATATATAAACATGTAGTATATGATATACCTAAAGCCCGTGTATCAGGCGTCCTCTCCTCTCACTTCCACTCTTTCCAACCACATCTTTCATGCGCTCATCCACTCCTCCATGCTGTCCATCCCTGATGCCCACTCCTCCATGCTGTCCATCCCTGCATGCGCCCATCCTTCAACCCATCCTTCCACCCATCCTTCCACCCATACTACCACCCATCCTTCCACCCATCCTTCCACCCATCCTTCAACCCATCCTTCCACCCATCCTTCCACCCATACTACCACCCATCCTTCCACCCATACTACCACCCATCCTTCCACCCATCCTTCCACCCATCATTTAACCTCCTCACAGAAGAGGAGAGTTCGCAGGACGAAGGCACGCAAGGAAGCCAGCACTGCAGAAGAAGCCATTGGTACATGCGCCCCCATATACTCCCCTTCGTCGTCCTTTTCTTCCTCCCCATCCTCTTCATCTCTTCCTTTTCCTCCTCTTCCTCTTCATCTCTTCCCTCTTCACCTCTTCCTTTTCCTCCCCTTCCTCTTCATCTCTTCCCTCTTCATCTCTTCCTTCTTCATCTCTTCCTTCTTCATTTCTTCCTTCTTCATTTCTTCCTTCTTCATCTCTTCCTTCTTCATTTCTTCCCTTTTCATCTCTTCCTTCTTCATCTCTTCCCTCTTCATCTCTTCCTTCTTCATCTCTTCTTTCTTCATCTCTTCCCTCTTCATCTCTTCCTTCTTCATCTCTTCCCTCTTCATCTCTTCCTTCTTCATCTCTTCCTTCTTCATCTCTTCCTTCTTCATCTCTTCCCTCTTCATCTCTTCCTTCTTCATCTCTTCCTTCTTCATCTCTTCCTTCTTCATCTCTTCTTTCTTCATCTCTTCCTTCTTCATCTCTTCCCTCTTCATCTCTTCCCTCTCCATCTCTTCCTTCTTCATCTCTTCCTTCTTCATCTCTTCCTTCTTCATCTCTTCCCTCTTCATCTCTTCCCTCTTCATCTCTTCCCTCTTCATCTCTTCCCTCTTCATCTCTTCCCTCTTCATCTCTTCCTTCTTCATCTCTTCCTTCTTCATCTCTTCCTTCTTCATCTCTTCCCTCTTCATCTCTTCCTTCTTCATCTCTTCCTTCTTCATCTCTTCCTTCTTCATCTCTTCTTTCTTCATCTCTTCCTTCTTCATCTCTTCCCTCTTCATCTCTTCCCTCTCCATCTCTTCCTTCTTCATCTCTTCCTTCTTCATCTCTTCCTTCTTCATCTCTTCCCTCTTCATCTCTTCCCTCTTCATCTCTTCCCTCTTCATCTCTTCCCTCTTTCATACTTTCCACTCTCTCACCACTCAATCATGTTTTCTTCTTCAAGCTTTCATTGCGATGGCAACTGCTCTCAAACTCGAGACCCGCCTAAAGATATTCTTTTTTAATTGCATCCGATAAATTATTGATTATTGCAACTCTCCAAAAAAGCAAAACAAATCTCTGCTTCCCGTTGCGGTTCCTTTCTTAGAAAGTGGATCATCGTCATTCAGTGTGGCATCCCTAATTGCCATCATCATCATCACCTCATCATTCATCATCACCATCACTTCATCATTCATCATCATCACCATCACCTCATCATTCATCATCACCCTCACTTCATAATTCATCATCATCATCATCACCACCAGCTCAAATAGTGCAGTTGAAGAAGTTGTCAAACAAGATCAACTATGATGTTCTTGTCGACTTCAACCTGGACTCCCTCAACGACAACAGTAACAACAATAGTAATACAAATAAAAGTAACAGCGACAACAAACTTAGCCACAAGAACACTAGGACGTTACACTTGGAAGGCGGCAGCATGGAGCGGGCGGTGCTGCGCTGTGCTGAAGGGGCACTCCTCGAGGGCAACAAGACCCACCTCTCTGCTCTCGATGACAGGGTCAGTGTCTGGTGGTGCTGATGATGATGATGAGGAGAAGGAGAAGGAAGATGTTGATGGTGATTTCATCATGCCAACTTTTTTCACACTCACCAAAACTCACCAAAACTCACTGCTTCTAGAAGGACAAGGGCACTGACAAAGGCACGGACAAGGACACTGACAAAGGCACGGACAAGGACACTGACAAGGGCACGGACAAGGACACTGACAAAGGCACGGACAAGGGCACTGACAAGGGCACGGGCAAAGCAAGCCTGTGCAAGAACGTTTCTTTCCTAGACAGGAGTGTCTCTGAAACAACCGCACCAACCACAACCTTGACAACTAAAACAACAACAACAAGAACTGCTACCGAAGAGGAGGAGGAGGTGGATGAGAGCTTCTTTTTTGAGGGGGAGGAGGAGGAGAACGAGGAGGAGGATACTGGTAATAGTCTACTCGTCCTTTCAATCCTATTCAACATCTAACTCTCTTGTCAGATTTGAATCTGTTTACTTCTGATTGTTCAGGTTTTAAATGAATATTCTTTCCCTCTCCACTCAACCCTGCAGCTGCAGCAGGCCTCGCCGAGGAGGAGACGTTCGATGCGTACACCGACGACTGGGACGATTAACTCCTACGATGTTTTTACTGTTTCGTTTTTGCATGTCAAACTAGAGTTTAGGTTGCTCAAGACGTTAAAGATGTTATAGGTTGTGTAAATAAATCTGTAAATTCTTTTTCATTTTAGTTCTTTAAACTTTTTAATATTTAATCAAACAAATATGTTTTGAGTTTTTTTAAGAATGCTCCCAAAGTCACTTTCAATTCATCATACGTTGTGCTGAAACGTATATGGGTTAATCCAGATTTGACTACAGACTTTGTTTCTTTCTATATTTAGGTTTTCAATTTCAAAAAAAACTTGCTTTATGTATAGGGAGAGGTTGCACAAGTCGGGACGATTTTTAAACGTAGCCTCAGCTCAATTGCATAAGAAATAATTTACATTTATCCAGCCATTATATTATACCTTGTCTAGTTATGTGAACTCAAATATAAGACTAGGTAAAAAAGAAACACAAGTTTTTTTTACTTCAAACATGAACACCAAAAAACTCCATGTTTAGCAACTGGGTTCTCAAGATGGAATGCTCTAAGATGAATTAATGTTGTATTTAATAAAAATCTCATTTAAAAGTTGTATTTATCGTCAAAATTGTTTAGTTATCTAAAGAAATACACCAGTTTGTATTTTAATTTTGCAAATTTAACATTTTTTTTGCTCTAGGCTTTCTAGTTTTCATTTCGACCTTTACTGGTTCAACTTCTTCAAAAATTGCTTCACTTTTTATAGTTGTGTCAAAGCTAATGAATACTAACAGTTTTTTTTTAAATAAAAAAGTAAATTATTGGTTTGTGTTAATTTTCAATAGTCTATTTAGAATATAAACTTTATATAGTCGATTATATTGTATATCATGGCCGGCGATCCTGGGGGGTTTTCGAAAAATAATTTTTTGTCCTATATCTAATTTAAAAAAAAATTAAGTATAATTCAAATATTTCAGTCATTTTTTTAACCCCAACACAAAATAAAAATCATTAAAGATTTTAAAGAAAAACTTTAAGAATTGTTATTTGAGATTTTATTGTATTTGACAAATCAAACTTTATCAACATATCAAAAAAATAATATTCAAGCGTATTAATTATTATTGAACCTATCGTTTCTAAATATAACCTGTTTGTGAAAGATTGTTTGGGTTTGCATCCCAACTCTTTTGTCATTAAACTAGAATTATTTTGCAGTAAATTTATGCAAAACTTCTGCACTCAAAATACACTATGATGTGGATATCCACTTTGCCCTAAACCCCTTCCCCCCCTTGTCCACTTTAGTCCACTTTTTGCTGAACCCCCCTTTTGTGAGGACGTTTTTTATAGATGGCCCCAAACTGTATTGCATCATCTAATTACTAATAAAAAATTGAAATTATTTACCTTCGGAAGTTGAGAAAAAAAGCAAAATTTTATCTCCCAATATTTAACAATTCTTTTAGAAATCAGTTTTTCAAGTATTCTGATTGAATGAGACAACTTTTCGAAACGAAACCAACATAAAAATGTGCATCTAAGATGGATGCATAAATATGAAAGAAAAAAAAATTTCAAAGCGCATAACTGTTCTATCTTTGGAACCGGTTTATCTTGAGCAACGTCTCCCTACTCATGTATGTATTATAGAGTATAAAAATAATTTCAATACAATACAATACAACGACGAGTGTTATTAACGTGGCGTTAACCCGGTCGGGCTTCAAGACCACTTAGTTATGAAAAATTGGATAATAATATTAATAATGAAAGATGAATAAATGGTAAGTATAGGTAAAGTAAATTATTGAAATTTAACAAGATAATCATTTCTATATATATATATATATATATATATATATATATATATATATATATATATATATATATATATATATATATATATATATATATATATATATATATATATATATATATATATATATATATATATATATATATATATAATATTTTTTTAAAGATTGAAACTGAAATAATATTAATAAATCTAAGATAAAAGTATATATCTGTATTATATTATTATGATTCATTTAAATTTATCTAAAATTATTATATAATATTATTATTATTATTTATTTTACAATTAGTATTGACCATTAGTGAAATATAAAAAAGGATGAAATTAGGAAGCAAGAAATTGGTGAATGGAAAAACGAGTGGTAAATTTGTGGGTTATCGTGATCTGTACGTTCTCAGGGAACGGCTGAATGTCGCGGTCGAGCTCGGGGTTTTGAGTCTATTGGGAAGACTATTCCAAAGAGTCGGCGCTGCAACAAAAAAGCTTCTTGCACCTGCATACTTGAGTTTGTAGCTCTGTGGAACTATATCTCTCGACCTGGCAGACCTGAGTCTTTCCCTTTGGGGAAGACTTGCTCTCATGACAATGCTACTCGACAAGTAATCTAGACACTCATTAGACAGATACTTGTGCATTAACAAGATGTTTTTGTATTCAAGTCTGTTTTCAACACGAAGCCAGTGAAGCTCCTTGAGAACAGGGCTGATGTGATCATACTTTCTAGCACCTGTTATGAGCCTAGCTGTAGTGTTGATTATAGACTGAATTTTCTGCAGCTGCGTCATTGGCAACCCAGTAAGAATGATATTGCCATAATCAATTCAACTGAGAACCAAAGCAGAAGCCAATGTTCTCAATGAGTCCTTGGTCAATAACCATCTTATGGATCGTATTTGGCTAGCAGCTGCCATCTTGGTAGCCGCTTTAACCGTCTAATGATTTTAAAAAATAGTTTGTCTTCTGATCCAATAATTTAGTTTTTTTAAACTTCAAATAATAATAATTATTATAATTTATATCTTTTCTTGTTTTTTGGTTTTTAAATTTATCGCTTGCCAAATCTTGCTCTCGGAATTAAAATCTTCAACCAATAACTGTCTAACGGACTACAATAAAATCTTTTAAAAGGAAGAAGTGCCAGGGCCTCAATTTGAACACCAGTGCACAGCTTGCAAGCACCCACTGGCTACCTACTCCACAAGGCAGATGAGCTCTGCAGATGAAGGACAGACTGTCAGAACGAATCTTCTACTCATGTCTGTGTTTATGTCTATTATCCGTGGCAAGACAGATAATTGAAAAGAATGATGATTGTGTTAGATGGTTTTGAGGATGATGTGGTGATGATTGTGCTGTGGTATGAGTGTTGGTACTGTAGTGATGATTGAATTTTTTTTGGTGGTGATTGTCATGGTGGTGTGAGTAAGGTTGGATTATTGAGGTTGATAGTTTGTTTTTTATATATTTAAATTGATATATACACATATATTGGTAGTTGTCTAAAAACCGTTTTATTTTACAACAAATTTATTTGAAGAGCGCTTTTGTTCACTTAGTAAAGGGCGCTATAAAAATCATTAGTGATTGATTGATTGATTGATATCTATTGAAAACTGGTCTAGCTCAATGTTTTTAAAATTGAATCCACTAAAATTTGAACTTTATTTGTTGATAAAAATGGTAAACTAATTGATGGTCCATGTAATTTTTCCTCTCATGGTATAGTGATGATTGAATTTTTTTTTTGGTGGTGATAGTGATTTTTTGGCGGTGATTGTCATGGTGGTGTGGGTGAGGTTGGATTATTGAGGTTGATTGTTTTTTTATACTTAAATTGATATATATACATATATTGGTAGTGGTATAAAAACCGTTTTATTTAACAAATTTATTTGAAGAGCGCTTTTGTTCACTTAGTAAAGGGCGCTATACAAATCATTAGTGATTGATTGATTGATTGATTGATTGATTGATTGATTGATTGATTGATTGATTGATTGATTGATTGATTTATTGATTGATTGATTGATTGATTGATTGATTGAGAAAAGGTTTGAGTCATCTTGTTGATGTGTGTCGTCATGGTGAGGTCTTTGTCGAGATAAACTCCTAGGTTTCTGACACTTTCAGAAGGCATTATCTCATTCTGACAAATGCGAACTGGATCTTTAGGAGTGTGAACAGAGTTTCGACGAGATGAAAGTTAAGTTTCAGTTGATTGAGTGAAAAATAATAATTTACGGAGATTTGAATGGCCGTCATTAGAGGCGCCATTTTTAAAAATTGATTTTAAATTTCTTATTTACGCAGCAATGCGTCGCAGCATATAGTAACAATTGTGTGAAAAAAATAAGAAAAAAAACTTTAAAAAAATTAAATTCAGAAATTTTATATTGTTTTTTAGATGGGATTTTATGGCTTTCAGTGTTCACTGATAATATGAAAAACTATTTGCTCAATTAATAAAGATTAATGAAATTATTGTGTTTAAAATTATTATTATACTCTTTAACACATACATGAGTATACACATATATATAGTATATTATAGATATAAATATATATTATATATATTACTATAGGTAAATGAGTATACATAATGCAAGCTTTTTTGAAATTGAAAACCTAAATATAGAAAGATTGTAGTCAAATCTGGATTAACCCATGTTAGGTCTCTAACAATTACAAAAAGCGATAATTTTTTATTGAAATTTCGACAAACTATTTAAAATGACTCCTGCAAAATAAAAAAAAGTACCATCAGCTGTTGATGTTTATGTTTACAATTACCGAGTTCAACTTAACCTTTGTTTGTGGCGAAAATGTAAAACGAATTCAAAAATCGCTCCGTTACACTCACCCCCTAT
Source organism: Piscicola geometra (assembly GCA_943735955.1). Classification (NCBI taxonomy): domain Eukaryota; kingdom Metazoa; phylum Annelida; class Clitellata; order Hirudinida; family Piscicolidae; genus Piscicola; species Piscicola geometra. Next base: position 1,145,250 of record OX030966.1, on the reverse strand, counting down.
TTTAATGCAAAAATGTATTTTAATAAACCTTTCTTTTCCAAAAATACTTTAATAAACAAATATTAATTACCCCATTGCTCCTGATTCAATACCGATTTTTATTTTTGTTACCTTCTAAACTCTATCTTTCTTTCTCCAAGAACCTCATACGCAGTAGGTTGTCTTTGTCGTTGAATCCCTTTTATGCTACAAGAGGGCTAAACTTATTTGAAAATGTCTTAAAAGTAATGTAGTTTAGAGTTTTATTTTTCAAATTGAAGCTTCAAATTATTATTTTCACTAAACAAGGCCATGATAGAAGTGGAGCGCAAGTTCAACGTGAATGAGGGTGTCTTGAAGGCGATCATGGGCCTGGAAGCCATAAAGTCTGACGTCTGCAAGACCTTCACCGACGTCTACTACGACACGAGTGACAACCGCCTCACAGAGAAGAACTTCTGGCTGCGACAACGCGACGAAACCTGGGAGCTCAAGAGCCCTGCTGACCAGAGGCATGCAGATGATAAGCTTTTGAACTCTTCGTACCGTGAAACTGAGAACGAGGAAGACATCATTAATCTGATCCTGCCCATCCTTCAAGGCAACCAGTCCACTTCTCAGAATGAGTCATTCAGCAACCTGCGCACTTGTCTGGACTATTTCCAAGTGACCTCCTTCTCTTCCATCACCACACACCGCAGGAGCTTCAAGATTGGAGAGTTTGTTGTCGACATTGACACCACAGACACTGGCTTCAATGTGGGCGAAGTGGAACTGCTGCTTGAGAGGCAGGACCAGATCAGCTTGGGCTCCCAGAAGATTGACGCCTTCATCTCCAAACTAGGTGACTATTCAGAATGGTCATTTATCTCTACTACTCAATCCAACCATCATCCACCATCACAACACTATCATCCTCCATCACAACACCATCATCCTCCATCACAACACCATCATCCTCCATCACAACACCATCATCCTCCATCATCCTCCATCACAACACCATCATCCTCCATCACAACATCATCATCCTCCATCATCCTCCATCACAACACCATCATCCTCCATCACAACACCATCATCCTCCATCACAACACCATCATCCTCCTTCACAACACCATCATCCTCTATCACAACACCATCATTCCCCATCACAACACTATCATCCTCCATCACAACACCATCATTCTCCATCACAACACCATCATCCTCCATCACAACACCATCATCCTTCATCACAACACCATCATCCTCCATCATCCTCCATCACAACACCATCATCCTCCATCATCCTCCATCACAACACCATCATCCTCCATCACAACACCATCATCCTCCATCACAACACCATCATCCTCCATCACAACACCATCATCCTCCATCATCCTCCATCACAACACCATCATCCTTCATCACAACACCATCATCCTCCATCATCCTCCATCACAACACCATCATCCTCCATCACAACACCATCATCCTCCATCACAACACCATCATCCTCCATCATCCTCTATCACAACACCATCATCCTCCATCACAACACCATTATCCTCCATCACAACACCATCATCCTCCATCACAACACCATCATCCCCCATCACAACACCATCATCCTCCATCACAACACCATCATCCTCCATCACAACACCATCATCCTCTATCACAACACCATCATCCTTCATCACAACACCATCATCCTCCATCACAACACCATCATCCTCCATCACAACATCATCATCTTCCATCACAACACCATCATCCTCCAGCACAACACCATCATCCTCCATTACAACACCATCATCCTCCATCACAACACCATCATCCTCCTTCACAATACCATCATCCTCCATCACAACACCATCATCCTCCATCATCCTCCATCACAACACCATCATCCTTCATCACAACACCATCATCCTTCATCACAACACCATCATCCTCCATCACAACACCATCATCCTCCTTCACAACACCATCATCCTCCATCATCCTCCAGCACAACACCATCATCCTCCATCACAACACCATCAACCTTCATCACAACACCATCATCCTCCATCACAACACCATCATCCTCCTTCACAATACCATCATCCTCCATCACAACACCATCATCCTCCATCATCCTCTATCACAACACCATCATCCTTCATCACAACACCATCATCCTCCATCACAACACCATCATCCTCCTTCACAACACCATCATCCTCCATCATCCTCCAGCACAACACCATCATCCTCCATCACAACACCATCAACCTTCATCACAACACCATCATCCTCCATCACAACACCATCATCCTCCATCACAACACCATCATCCTCCATCACAACACCATCATCCTCCAGCACAACACCATCATCCTCCATCACAACACCATCATCCTCCAGCACAACACCATCATCCTCCATCACAACACCATCATCCTCCATCACAACACCATCATCCTCCATCATCCTCCATCACAACACCATCATCCTCCAGCACAACACCATCATCCTCCATCACAACACCATCATCCTTCATCACAACCCCATCATCCTCCATCACAACACCATCATCCTCCATCACAACACCATCATCCTCCATCACAACTCAATCATCCCCCATCACAACACCATCATCCTCCATCACAACTCCATCATCCTCCATCACAACACCATCATCCTCCAGCACAACACCATCATCCTCCATCACAACTCAATCATCCCCCATCACAACACCATCATCCTCCATCACAACTCCATCATCCTCCATCACAACACCATCATCCTCCATCATCCTCCATCACAACACCATCATCCTCCATCATCCTCCATCACAACACCATCATCCTCCATCACAACACCATCATCCTCCATCACAACACCATCATCCTCCAGCACAACACCATCATCCTCCATCATCCTCCAGCATAACACCATCATCCTCCATCACAACACCATCATCCTCCATCACAACACCATCATCCTCCATCACAACACCATCATCCTCCATCACAACACCATCATCCTCCATCACAACACCATCATCCTCCATCACAACACCATCATCCTCCATCACAACACCATCATCCTCCGTCACAACACCATCATCTTCCATCACAACACCATCATCCTCCATCATCCTCCAGCACAACACCATCATCCTCCATCACAACACCATCATCCTCCATCACAACACCATCATCCTCCTTCACAACACCATCATTCTCCATCACAACACCATCATCCTCCATCACAACACCATCATCCTCCATCATCCTCCATCACAACACCATCATCCTCCATCACAACACCATCATCCTTCATCACAACACCATCATCCTCCATCACAACACCATCATCCTCCATCACAACACCATCATCCTCCATCACAACACCATCATCCTCCATCACAACACCATCATCCTTCATCACAACACCATCATCCTCCATCACAACACCATCATCCTCCATCACAACACCATCATCCTCCATCACAACACCATCATCCTCCATCACAACACCATCATCCTCCATCACAACACCATCATCCTCCATCACAACACCATCATCCTCCATCACAACACCATCATCCTCTATCACAACACCATCATCCTCCATCACAACACCATCATCCTCTATCACAACACCATCATCCTCCATCACAACACCATCATCCTCCATCACAACACCATCATCCTCCATCATCCTCCATCACAACACCATCATCCTCCATCATAACATCATCATCCTCCATCACAACACCATCATCCTCCATCACAACACCATCATCCTCCATCACAACACCATCATCCTCCATCACAACACCATCATCCTTCATCACAACACCATCATCCTCCATCACAACACCATCATCCTCCATCACAACACCATCATCCTCCATCACAACACCATCATCCTCCAGCACAACACCATCATCCTCCATCACAACACTATCATCCTCCATCACAACACCATCATCCTCCATCACAACACCATCATCCTCCATCACAACACCATCATCCTCCATCACAACACCATCATCCTCCATCATCCTCCATCACAACACCATCATCCTCCATCACAACACCATCATCCTCCATCATCCTCCATCACAACACCATCATCCTCCATCACAACACCATCATCCTTCTTCACAACACCATCATCCTCCATCACAACACCATCATCCTCCATCATCCTCCATCACAACACCATCATCCTCCATCACAACACCATCATCCTCCTTCACAACACCATCATCCTCCATCACAACACCATCATCCTCCATCACAACACCATCATCCTCCATCACAACACCATCATCCTCCATCACAACACCATCATCCTCCATCATCCTCCATCACAACACCATCATCCTCCATCACAACACCATCATCTTCCATCATCCTCCATCACAACACCATCATCTTCCATCATCCTCCATCACAACACCATCATCCTCCATCACAACACCATCATCCTCCATCACAACACCATCATCCTCCATCACAACACCATCATCCTCCATCACAACACCATCATCTTCCATCATCCTCCATCACAACACCATCATCCTCCATCACAACACCATCATCCTCCATCACAACACCATCATCCTCCATCACAACACCATCATCTTCCATCATCCTCCATCACAACACCATCATCCTCCATCACAACACCATCATCTTCCATCATCCTCCATCACAACACCATCATCCTCCATCACAACACCATCATCTTCCATCATCCTCCATCACAACACCATCATCCTCCATCACAACACCATCATCCTCCATCATCCTCCATCACAACACCATCATCCTCCATCACAACACCATCATCCTCCATCACAACACCATCATCCTCCATCACAACACCATCATCCTCCATCACAACACCATCATCTTTCATGAACCTTCTCTTCCCCCTCGAAGGCATCCCTCTGGAGCAGAAGGTTGCAGGCAAGATGGGCTACTACCTCAAAAAGAACAGACCCGTGCACTACAGGAGGCTTTACGAGCTCAAAATCCTTGTCTGAAACATCTGCAACCTCCAATCCACCCTCATTGTACAAACTTTTTTGAACATTTTTTTCAAAAAATCGTTAACCAATGAAATAAAAATTCTTAAAAATGAGTTAGAAAGCTCCTTCCATTGTCTCACTGCGTCAGCATGTTTGCACTCTTTAGTTTGTTGAGAATTTTTTGAATAAATACTGCATAGAAGTCGTCATAAGCTCAAGTCTTTGTGTCGCCCTCACCTTCTTCCTTCTCCCCACTCTCCGCCTCACTCAGTCTTTCTATTTCGCTCAGTAGACCGTCTTCCATTTCTTCCTCTTCCTCCTCTTCCTCCTTCTCCTCCTCCTCCTCCTCCTCCTCCTCTTCATTCCCTATCTCCTCAGCAAACAACTCTTCATCCAGCAACCTCTGTTCTTCCTTCATCCTTTCCGCCTCTTCCCTCTTCAACAATGCCACCTACAGACCAATATTATAAATCTTATAGCGCTCAACTGCCCTCCAAACGAGCCCTATTATGATGAACATTATTCATATCATTATCAAACCTCCTTGAGGTCTTCCTCGCCGACGAAGGCCTTGTCGAGTCTCTGCAGGCCAGGCAGTCTCAACAGCACATGTCTGCGGTACGTGTCCGTCCTCGCCAGCCCATTTCCTGTGGCCATGTGGTGTGGTGGTGTGGTGGTGTGGTGTGGTGGTGAGGTGGTGTGGTGGTGGTGTGGTCATGTGGTTGTGTGGTGGTGGTGTGGTGGTGTGGTGGTGTGGTGTGGTGGTGGTGTGGTCGTGTGGTGTGGTGTGGTGGTGTGGTGTGGTGGTGTGGTGGTGGTGTGGTGGTGGTGGTGTGGTGTGGTGGTGTGGTGGTGGTGTGGTGTAGTGGTGTGGTGTGGTGTGGTGGTGTGGTGTGGTCGTGTGGTGTGGTGTGGTGGTGTGGTGGTGTGGTGTGGTGGTGTGGTGTGGTGGTGTGGTGTGGTGGTGGTGTGGTGGTGGTGTGGTGGTGTGGTGTGGTGGTGGTGTGGTCGTGTGGTGTGGTCGTGTGGTGTGGTGTGGTGGTGTGGTGTGGTGGTGTGGTGTGGTGGTGTGGTGGTGGTGTGGTGGTGGTGGTGTGGTGTGGTGGTGTAGTGTGGTGTGGTGGTGTGGTGGTGGTGTGGTGGTGGTGTGGTGGTGGTGGTGGTGGTGGTGGTGTGGTGGTGGTGTGGTGTGGTGGTGGTGGTGTGGTGGTGATGTGGTGGTGGTGTGGTGGTGGTGTGGTGGTGGTGGTGTGGTGTGGTGGTGTGGTGGTGTGGTCATGTGGTTGTGTGGTGGTGGTGTGGTGGTGTGGTGTGGTGGTGGTGTGGTCGTGTGGTGTGGTGGTGTGGTGTGGTGGTGTGGTGGTGGTGTGGTGGTGGTGGTGTGGTGGTGTGGTGGTGGTGTGGTGTGGTCGTGTGGTGTGGTGGTGTGGTGTGGTCGTGTGGTGTGGTGGTGTGGTGTGGTGGTGTGGTGGTGTGGTGTGGTGGTGTGGTGGTGTGGTGTGGTGGTGGTGTGGTGGTGTGGTGTGGTGGTGGTGTGGTGGTGTGGTGTGGTGGTGTGGTGTGGTGGTGTGGTGTGGTGGTGTGGTGTGGTGGTGTGGTGGTGGTGTGGTGTGGTGTGGTGGTGTAGTGTGGTGGTGTGGTGTGGTGGTGTGGTGGTGGTGGTGTGGTGTGGTGGTGGTGTGGTGGTGGTGGTGGTGGTCGTGTGGTGGTGGTGTGGTGGTGTGGTGTGGTGGTGGTGGTGGTCGTGTGGTGGTGTGGTGGTGGTGTGGTGGTGGTGGTGTGGTGTAGTGGTGGTCGTGGTCGTATGGTGGTGGTCGTGGTGGTGTGGTGGTGGTCGTGTGGTCGTGGTGTTGGTCGTGTGGTCGTGGTGGTGGTCGTGGTGGTGTAGTGGTGTTCCTTTGGTGGTGGTCGTGGTGGTGTAGTGGTGGTCGTGTGGTGGTGGTCGTGGTGGTGTGGTGGTGGTCGTGGTGGTGTAGTGGTGGTGGTCGTGGTGGTGGTCGTAGTTGTCGTCGTGGTGGTGTGGTGGCAAGTTTGCTTAGTGTTGCTAGGTCATGGATCACAGTGGTTTGCATTTGTCTGGACACATCAGTGCTCGGTGGCATGCAGTTGCAAGGCCAGTGTCAAGTAGTTGTATTAGTGTCGCAGGATGCAATGCATGGGAGTTCTTAACGAGCCCCAAAATGCTTTTGATGCATAAGTTCAGTAATGCATGCCCTTCATTTAGAGACGCATTTTGGACAAAACAGACCTTCGACGGGATACCCTTTGAAACAGGCAAACCTAAGGTCTACTTTTGTTAAGGGCTATTTTAAGATTTATTTCCTCTAAGGTAAATCTTTGTTGAGGGTCATTTCTTCCAAGGTCTATTTTTGATCAATACTCTGCTTGACAATAGGCTATTGTACAATGAGAATATGTCGATATATTTTACCTAAACGCCAAAGCATGGTGATGATGATCATCTCATCATCATCATCACCATAGCACCCACCGGTGACGATGAGCGTCTTGAGGCTGTCGATGGAGGCCGCTTCGAGCAGGCTCTCTGGCGTTTTGAGGCGGTTTGACCTGCGAGGGTGGTCGAGCCGCTTTGGTCGGCACAGTACCTTTCAAATGCACGATGACGATGGTGATGATAATGATTTGACGATGATGATGATAATGATTTGACGATGGTGATGATAATGATTTGACGATGATGATGATAATGATTTGACGATGGTGATGATAATGATTTGACGATGGTGATGATAATGATTTGACGATGGCGATGCAGGTCGGACCTGAGGTTGAGGTACTTGAGGCGCTTGAGTTCTCCGAGGGAGGGGTCGAGGGAGCGCAGGCGGTTGCCCCTCAAGTGCAGCACTTCGACGTTGGCAATCTCGTTGACGCCGTCCAAGTTGTCGATGCGGTTGTGAGACTGTCGGATGGCGAATGGCGATGAAAGTGATCTTAATGCAAGAAATGAAAAAATAGGCTTTTGAACAGGTGGCAATTATAATATGCATCATGAAATGTTATACGATTATAACACGATTATACAGGCACTAAACTTTTCCACATGAATAATTAAGAAATACTTCTTCAATGTTTGGGCGAAAAGTTTAAGCCCTGATCAAAGCCTCAGTTTGCCTGCTATGACACGCCACTAACTATTGAAATCAATAGAACATACAATGCAATGCCATGGCATATAAGCTAAATTGTATGATTGCATAGGTGGATGGAGACGATGAGCGACTGAATCGATGAGGAGGGCGTTCTGACGAGATAGAGGTTCCTGATGCTGCCTGAGTTGAGGCCGTACACGTTGGAGAGTTTGTTGTGCGAGAGGTCGACGGTGCTCAGGAAGGTCATCGCCGAGACCTTCGAGCCGGTCATGGAGCGCAGTCGGTTGTCTGCGTTGGTGTTTGTGCAATGCAGCCCTATGCAGTGCAATCTATTCCGGAAACACAAGGAAGTACAGTATCGTGCATTAGAACATTGTGCACCTCATTATCATACAATATGATAGAACAACACAGTAAGACAGTCAGTCTCCCATAGTCTTGAACACCGTTGTGCACCACAATACACACAGTACAACACAATACATAAAAACACAATGAGTGTTTTAAACGTGGCTTAAACTAGATGATTGAATATTGTATTGGCAAATGTATTGTAAGATTTGTTTGTGTGTTTTCAAGGCTGTCGTGGTACCGTTATTTATGTGCTATGATTTTGTCTTATTTGCATGAAGTGTTACAACTTAGAGCGCTCTTAAACGTCAGAAAAGTAGAACTAACTCTTGAGGTTCAGGTAGCGCAACAAGGGGTGGTTGAAGCCGACAGCCCTGTTGAGGAAGTTGTTGGCGAGGCTGAGTCTCTGCAGGAAGGGCAGGGGCATGAGGTGCGCTACTGTGAGGAGGTTGTTGTCTGCGCGGAGGGTGAGCAGGTGGGCGATGTTGCTGATGGGAGCCACGTCTCGGATGTAGTTCCTCGAGACGTCTGCCGTTTTGTGCGGAGCAAGAAGGTATTATGCAAAGAGTCTTATGGTGTTGGGAATGAATGCTGGAATTTATTATATTTTTTAAGGTTTGAGAGTGAGTTTTTAACATTTGAACGTCGCACCAATGTAACTTAAGTGGGCGTAGTCAATGAGCAGAGAGATGTTGCTCAGAGTCCTGTTCGTGTGATTCTCAATATGAATTGTCTTCACCTCAACCCTCTCTTATGTCATTGCATGGGCGGCGATCCTGGAAGGGTCCAGACCCCCCCACTTTTTGGAAGTGAGGGGTCCGCTTTAATGTGGCCCCCTCCCTACTTTTTTTCAATAAAAACATTTCAAAACTCTTGTTTTGATGAGAGCATAATCGTCAACCATAGCATAAAACAAATCTTTTATATATTAATACATTGTGAGTATGTGTAGTTATAGTGGTAGCTGTCTAAAACAAAACTATTTATTGCTTACTAAAATATTCGTTAAAAAAAGTTTTAAAATGTTTTTTTAAAGAGGGGGGAAGAGGGTTCTGAACCCCAGGACCCCCCAGGATCGTCTATGCTGGTTAGACCCCCTAAACTAGACCCCTCCAAGATTTGCAGCAGATCGCCGCCCTTGTGTCATTGAAATTGTAAAAAACCTAAATGTAAAACACACAGGTCGACGGCGTCAAGCTTGACAAAGGCATGAGCGAGTCCATTGGAGACCTTGCACAGCATCGACAGACAGTCTTCCATCATGGCAACCACCAGAGGGTTCAGTAAATACTCCTGCACAGTAATAATAGTGGTCATGACCAGCTTCATTATAGGGCGTATAATTCGAACGAGCTTGAGAGCCACTTAGGCTGCATAATCTCATTTGTTACTAGGGCATTGGTTGCACTCGAACCTAGGACCTTTCATAATTGGTCAAGCAGAGAGTCGTTACCCTACTGCACAGTGGCATATGAATGGCGCCGTTGAAATGTTGAAATGCAAGCTCATCGAATGACCACCACCTTGCCCAGTATGGCGTTGTCTTCTTCTTCATCGGACACATCGTCCATGTCTTCACTCATGAATAATTCCTCCTCCTCATCTTCCTCCGCCTCCTCTTCCTCGCCATTCTTAGGGTAAATCGATTGGGAACGTTTCCGGAGTGAGTCTGTTAAATCCGAAGACTTCGACATTACTGTTCTGCACAATTTATCAAACTATATTTTTTGATCTTATTATTAAATCATAATTATTTGATTAAAACTTGTTAATTATTTCATTCATCACCATGGAAACTTGTTATCTTATCTAATCTAAACTCTAGCGTTAAGTGATTTGTGTTAGAGTAGAAAATATATGCGATCATACGAGTTAACCCATTTTCAAGAATGATGACTACTTAAAAAAAAATAATAACTCTTGCTTCAAAACAGATTTCGTTGAAGCATTAACGGATCATCAGTAACTTTTTAATGGACTGCTTCACTCATAGGTGTGTATATGTTAAAATGAAACATTGTTACATACTATATGTTACATACTTTGTGTTTATCACATACTATATGTAACATTCTTTGTGTATATCATACTTTGTATTAAATAGACTTCTGGGTTTTCGAGACCTGAGTATACCTATATGTTTTAGGCTATATAATGCTGAGAGTGGTGGTTGAGTTGGATGATAAGAAGTGCTTCTGCTAGAAGAGAACAACAAATCTGATTAAGCTGCATTGAAGGCCAGCTTATAGATCAGAAAGATTCATCGGAATCATCATTGGAATCTTGAAAGTTGCAGAGAACTAGCGTTAGGAGGAGCAGACTGCACTGCTCAGAATGCAGACGAGCACTTTTCGGATTGCCCTCATGCACGTCTTCCTGCATCTTTCTGCCGGTGGGTTGAATGCATGCGTGAGTGGATGGATGGATGGATGGAAAATGAAGAAGAAAGAAGATTGGAGAAAATTGAATCGGTTGAACAAAAAGTGAACAAGATTAGTGAGGAAGAAGTCAGAAGAGGCATCAGAAAGTCAGAGGTGATTATTGGGTTGGCCAGATGGAGACCTGGCAAGTTTGGGACATGATGTTTGCGGAAAATATTGTAATTTGAGAAGAAAGTAGGAAACGGGTTGGAAAGAGGTTTGAGAAGTGGAGTTTGTAAAAAGAGATTGAGAGCGATCAGTAGAAAGGCAGAATGTCGTGCTTAAACAAAGGGGAAGGAAGTGGAGTGTGCGTCTACAAGTGTTGAAGAAGGTGGAAGTATTTGAGTACATCGGCTCAACGAGAGGAAAGGACTCTGGTCTGATTGCTCAAAATAGAAGAAAACTACAATTCAATTATATAGGTAGAAGAAACATCTTTTTATGGCAAGCATTATTATAGTGGCGTATAACCCGAACGGGCTTCTAGGCCACTAAGGCTGCACATTTTTCGAATCGAGTCGAAGCCAGAGTCGAAGGTGGAGTCGAAGGTGGAGTCGAAGGTGGAGTCGAAGGTGGAGTCGAAGGTGGAGTCGAAGCCAGAGTCGAAGGTGGAGTCGAAGGTGGAGTCGAAGGTGGAGTCGAAGGTGGAGTCGAAGGTGGAGTCGAAGGTGGAGTCGAAGGTGGAGTCGAAGGTGGAGTCGAAGGTGGAGCCGAAGGTGGAGTCGAAGGTGGAGTCGAAGGTGGAGTCGAAGGTGGAGTCGAAGGTGGAGTCGAAGGTGGAGTCGAAGGTGGAGTCGAAGGTGGAGTCGAAGGTGGAGTCGAAGGTGGAGTCGAAGGTGGAGTCGAAGGTGGAGTCCAAGACAGAGACTTCACACACTTAGCTGCCCGCTCACACTTTTTGCAAAAGTTTGAAAATGTTTCACCATACGAGTGTTTTATTTCAGTTTGACTGGAATTAAACAATCGAAGCTTTTTTTACAACAGTTTGCTAAGTTTTAGAATAGAAGTTTTACAAATGGGTTACAATATATGAAATAAATTAAACTGAAAAATATAAAATCTTGACGGTGTTGGTCACATTCATGAGCACTTTTGAAAAATAGAAAACATGAATGAAAATAAAAAATGGTTGAGGACTTGATTGTTAAATTTCAGTCAAACTGTCTAACAAGGTGAAGTATTTCCCAGGTTTCATCATGTGACCGCCTTTTCTAGTGATTAGGCGCGTTGACCAAGTGAACTGGTCAAGTATCTGCTTGTATGCAAAGGCATGATTACGTGTTTGACTGCAAGCCACATGCACATCTCTTTATGTTTGCATGTTGTTATGATCATCCCTATGCATTCCTACTAGAGAAAGGACATATACGATTTTTCATTCCCGGTCCCGTCCCGTTCCCGAAATTTTTTTCCCGTCTCGTCCCGTTCACGATTGGACATCAGAATTTTGATTCCCGTCCCGACCGTTCCCGAAACTCTTTTGTTTTTTTATTCATTTTCGCTGCCGATTTCACTGGTCCCAAACTTGCTAGTTCTAACATTTCTTAAAATTAATTATTTGAAAGTCAGAGAATATTTCTTTTAATAAAATTTATAAAAAACGATTTAAATTTAAAGTATTTATTAAAATGAAAGTATTGAAGTTAGTCATTGTTTTTGAGTAATTCAATCAAGTCTTTATTGCTTTTCACACGGGTTAAACCGGCAAAAGTTTCAGCGTTAAAATTAGGTGAGCTTGGGTCTGATGTTAAACGACCACATGGTGAAAAATTCCGTTCACAGGGAATATAACTTGAAAATATACTAAACAAAATTTTGGCTAATTCTTGTAGTATTTTAAAATAGCTCATTTT
>OX030966.1:1125017-1127517 GCA_943735955.1 Piscicola geometra | reverse complement strand
GTGCACTGCTGCTCAAGTGCTGAAGGAGGAGAAGAAGGAGGAGGAAAAAGAGGATGCTGATGTGAAGGTGAGGAAGGAGAGAGGAAGAGGAGGGAGGGAGAGGAAGAGAAGGAGAAAGAAAGAGAAGGAGGGAGGAAGAGAAGGAGAGAGGAAGAGGAAGAGAGAGGAAGAGGAGGAGAGAGGAAGAGGAAGAGAGAGGAAGAGGAGGAGAGAGGAAGAGGAGGAGAGAGGAAAAGAAGGAGAGAGGAAGAGGAGGAGAGAAGAAGAGAAGGAGAGAGGAAGAGGAGGAGAGAAGAAGAGAAGGAGAGAGGAAGAGGAGGAGAGAGGAAGAGAAGGAGAGAGGAAGAGGAGGAGAAGAAGAGAAGGAGAGAGGAAGAGAAGGAGAGAGGAAGAGGAGGAGAGGAAGAGGAGGAGAGAGGAAGAAAAGGAGAGAAGAAGAGAAGGAGAGAGGGAGAGAAGGAGAGAGGAAGAGAGGGGGAGAAGAGAGATAGAGAGGAAGAGAGGCGGAGAAGGGAAGTAGAGAGGAAGAGAGGGGGAGAAGGGAGGTAGAGAGAGGTGATGGTGAAAAGGGTTTCAGGATGGTTTGGTTGAAGAAGTGGGTGGATGGACGGGTCTGGTTGGTTTGATAAAACTATTGGTTGGAAGAGGGTGGAGGAAAGAAGGGAAGTGGCGTAAGTGGGTCTTTCTTGATTCGGATTGGTCAGAAGGCAGCATGAGAAGACCTGAAGGAGTTGTCCTTGAACTTGAGTTCCCTCCCACTTCAGAATCATTACTATGCACCAGTGGTATTTTCACTGCCATGCACACCGATGAGAAGAATTTGTTCTCGAATGAGAATGCATGGGGGTGGTCTGCAATGCGCCTCTAGCAGTCAATGCATTGAAAGCTGTCATAGCGCTGAGCAGCTACCGATCGAATGCATGAAGACACCAATGCTTTCGTATCAATAACTCTCCTATTTGCAAGATTCAATGTTGCAAACGTCCCTTCCCGCTCATGTGTGCACTCAAAAGTGTGACTATCAGCAAACAAGCTTCTCTCCCTCCCCCCTTCCTTCCACCCTTCTCTCCCTCCCTCCTTCCTTCCGCCCTTCTCTCCCTCCCCCCTTCCTTCCACCCTTCTCTCCCTCCCCCCTTCCTTCCACACTTTTCTCCCTCCCCCCTTCCTTCCACCCTTCTCTCCCTCCCCCCTTCCTTCCACCCTTCTCTCCCTCCCCCCTTCCTTCCACCCTTCTCTCCCTCCCCCCTTCCTTCCACCCTTCTCTCCCTCCCCCTTTCCTTCCACCCTTCTCTCCCTCCCCCCTTCCTTCCACCCTTCTCTCCCTCCCCCCTTCCTTCCACCCTACTCTCCCTTCTCCCTTCCTTCCACACTTCTCTCTCTCCCCCCTTCCTTCCACCCTTCTCTCCCTCCCCCCTTTCTTCCACACTTCTCTCCCTCCCCCCTTCCTTCCACCCTACTCTTTCTCCCCCCTTCCTTCCACACTTCTCTCCCTTCCCCCTTTCTTCCACCCTTCTCTCCCTCCCCCCTTCCTTCCACACTTCTCTCCCTCCCCCCTTCCTTCCACACTTCTCTCCCTCCCCCCTTCCTTCCACCCCTCTCTCCTTCTTGCAGGAGTGTTGCAACTGTTGCAGACTGGGCAGGAGGGCTGCCACCGAGGGAGTGGCTTGTTCCTCGCTGCAGCTGTCGCCTCTCTTCACTTTGCAGTGCAAACTCGCTTACCGCTCCTGTTGCCTGGCCAGGTCGCAACAGAGGCGCATCGGCAACCACCACAGCAACTTCGACAACCACCACTCCGACCTCAACAAAGCTAGCAGACACAAGCATAACAAGCACAAGCACTTCTCTGACCTGAGCAGCAGCGGCGACATCAACGCCGCCAACGAAGTCGTCGACAAGCATCGTCCGAGGAAGACTCCAGTTGCAGCATACGACTCCAATGACGCATCCAGTGGTCGCATGCCTTACAACTACAACAACTACTACTACCATCCATACAACAACAGACAAATCAACAATGATAGATACAATGAGATAAACAAAAACAAAATCAACCAATACCGCAAACTAAACACTCCAAAAGGTAGGGCGTATTTTGGAATTCCGTGCGAATGTTGAATGCACGCACCATCGAGCTTTGCGATACCTGCCACAAGCATCACTGGCAACATAATCTTCAACAAACAGCAAGCACCACCATCACCAAAACCATGCCATGAATATCACAAACACAGCTAACACTACCACCACAACCACCACTGCCACCACAATCCCCAAACCACCACAACTATCACAGCATCCACAACCACCACAGCCATCACACCCTCCACAACCATTACACCCACCACAACCACCTCAATCACCACAACCACTACACCCACCACAACCACCACACCCACTAAAACCACTACAAACACCAAAACCACCACACCCACCACACCCACCACAACCACTACACCCACCATAACCACTACAACCACCACACCCACTAAAACCACTACAA
>OX030966.1:1082517-1120017 GCA_943735955.1 Piscicola geometra | reverse complement strand
TTGACTACCAGAAGTTTGTTGTTGTCGACCCATTCCTGGAGCAATGTGCCTCTGACATCAGCTGGCGATACGGGGTCCCACAGTGGGTTTTGAGCGATGAAGTCACCTGCGATGATGCCTTCTTGGGGTGCTGGCATAAGATGAAACGCCGGCTTCTGTTCACGATGATCATCTGCTGTTTTCCTAGTTGGTGGGCAGTAGATGTTTGTGAAGCAGATCTCTTTGTCTCCGTTGAGCACAACTACGCTGAGGAGTTCGATTGTGGATGCGGACAGTTCGGCTGTGCGGTGGTACGGGATTCCTTTCCTTATTAGGGTAATCAGCCCTCCACCACGTGTCTCATAGCCTTGTCTTGCATGCTGTCGATCAAGCCTCTCGATGTTGTAGTCGTGGAAGATCGGCGTTCGGTCTTTTGACAGGAGTTTGGTCTCTTGAAGCAGAACGATGTCGGGGGCTTTACGATGCAGCCATTCTTCGAGCTCGTCATTTTTGCTCCATATGCCGTCGCAGTTCCACTGGATGACCAACACTGTGTCTTTTGTTGTTTTGAACACAGGTTGCTTGATTGAGCCTTCGTGCTTCTGCAGCTGGATTGGAGTAGTCGCTTGATTTGCTCGATCATCGCATCTCTGGCAGCTCCATGTCCCTTTGAGGCGCATGTCTTCGAGTGTTGGCCTTGGTTGCGTTGCACACTTGAAGTGGTGCGTCTTTTTGCACACGGCACATTGGCAGGGCAACTTGCTTGCTCTAACAGTTTTGCGGCAACTTGGGCACGGTTGTTTGTGCGTGTGTTGAGTTTGTGGGTTGGGCTGCAGCGTAGGATGCGCCACTTGCGGTGTGTCGGAGGAATCAGCCTGTTGGGTTGAAGTGCAACTGTCGCAGCTCCAGTTTGTTGGAGTTTGTTGCCTGCTTAGTCCTGAGCATTTTTTGTGAAAATTGCCCTTGCACTGCACGCATTGGATTGGTATGGTGCCTCTCCTGATGGTGTTGCCACAGTGTGAGCATTGCAGATGTGGTTGGCTCAGCGAAGGGCTTGTGGCGTTTGTTGACGTTTGGGAGTTGCTGACGCTCTGGATCTGGTCATTTCCATTGTTGAGAGAGGGCAACTTGGTTTCGTGATAGGTGTGAGCAGGTCGCATGTGCTGGATGATGGCAAACTGAGCACAGTATTGGGCGTGTGTTGACTCGGATGGTTTTACCGCACACAGAACATTTATTGTTGTTGATATTGGGTCCAGTGTTGGACTCAATGTCTCCGGCCTGTTGTAACATAGACAGTAGTGCGGCCAGTGCCACTACTGTCTTTAGAGAAAAACCTGGTTTGGCCTGGCAGGGTGGCCAAGAGTACCCACATTTAAGGCGCAAGCGCCCCCCACCGCACCGCGTGGAGGTTGTGGGTATTCGGTAGAGTTGTTATTGTTGTTGTTGTGGTTGTTGTTGTTGTTCTTCTTCTTCTGAAGGATGAGTTGATCAAGAGTGGACTTTTCTGAGGCGAGATAACATCTGCTAATCTCTGTAAGAAATCAAAGCTGCTGTAATTGATGATGATGATGGTGAGGATGATGATGATGATGAGGAAGAAAACAAAAAAGAGATTTTGATAAAGAGGATGATGATGATGATGATGAGATTTTGATGAAGAGGATGATGATGATGATGAGATTTTGATGAAGAGGAGATGATGATGATGATGAGATTTTGATGAAGAGGATAATGACGATGATGAGATTTTGATGAAGAGGATGATGATGATAAAATTTTGATGAAGAGGATGATGATGATGAGATTTTGATGAAGAAGATGATGATGATGATGATGAGATTTTGATGAAGAGGATGATGATGATGATGATGATGAGATTTTGATGATGCTCCTCTTTTTCTACCATCTCTCACCATTCTTTTTCCCAGTTTTTCTCCTCCACCATCTTTCCCACTCCCACCTCCACCATTTTTCCCACTTCCACATACGTACATACACACACACACGTACATAGACACACACACACGTACATAGACACACAGACACGTACACACACACAGACATAGACGAGTGCTCGGAGGCGGGCAGGTGCGCGCAGGAGCACATGGCGTGTTTGAACACCGAGGGTGCCTTCAGGTGCATGTGCCAGCAAGGCTTCCACTTCAACCCTCGCTCCCAACTCTGCCAAGGTCACCCAGATCATCATCATCACCCAGATCATCATCATCATCAGCATCATTATCAGCATCATCATCATCATCATTATCATCATCATCATCATCAGCATCATTATCAGCATCATCATCAGCATCATTATCAGCATCATCATCATCATCATAATCAGCATCATTATCAGCATCATCATCATCATCATTATCAGCATCATCTTCAGCATCATCATCATCATTATCAGCATCATCCTCATCATCATCTTCAGCATCAGTATCAGCATTATCTTCATCATCATCATCATCATTTAAGAAGTTCTACTGTGGCTTAGTAATCTTCTTTCTTGATTCATTTCAAAGAACTCTATATCAATTAATTAGACTGGATTGATTGATTGATTGATTGATTGAAAGTTTTTGCTGTGATTGGAAATTCCTTTACAAACTTTATTTTTAATGCTTTTCTCTGGCTCTGTTCCTTTCAGTACTTGTTTGCAGCATGACTCAGTCAGAACGAGTCCCACTTGGCATTCTCATTTTTGCTCCCTCCGTTACTTATCCCCGTCTCCCCAGCAACAACCTTATCGCACTTACACAACATCTTCAGCACCACCAAGCACACCTCAGCACCACCAAGAACACTTCAGCACCACCAAGCACACCTCAGCACCACCAAGAACACCTCAGCACCACCAAGAACACTTCAGCACCACCAAGAACACCTCAGCACCACCAAGCACACCTCAGCACCACCAAGCACACCTCAGCACCATCAAGCACACCTCCGCACTCCCAAGAACACCTCAGCACCACCAAGAACACCTCAGCACCACCAAGAACACCTCAGCACCACCAAGAACACTTCAGCACCACCAAGAACACCTCAGCACCACCAAGCACACCTCAGCACCACCAAGCACACCTCAGCACCATCAAGCACACCTCAGCACTCCCAAGAACACCTCAGCACTCCCAAGCACACATCAGCACCACCAAGCACACCTCAGCACCACCAAGCACACCCCTCTGAGTATTCCACAGTCCTCGCACAAACATCACACCAAATAGGCCACAACCTTGTGAACACGCACCTGCTCACCACCATCATCATCAGCATCAAAATCACTATCTCCATCAACTCCACTCTCACCATTTTCGCCACCACCACTTCCATCTCCATTATCATCATCATCATCACCACCATCATCATCAACACTACTCCCGTCTCAATTATCATCATCATCACCACAATCAACATCTCCACCTTCGTCATCATCACCTCCATCAACATCACCACCATTTTCATCATCACCACCTCCACCATCATCATCATCACCTCCACCTCCATCATCATCACCACCTCCACCTCCATCATCATCACCACCTCCACCTCTATTATCATCACCACCTCCACCTCCATCATCATCACCACCTCCACCTCCATCATCATCACCATCTCCACCTCCATCATCATCACCACCTCCACCTCCATCATCATCACCACCTCCACCTCCATCATCATCACCACTTCCACCTCCATCATCATCACCACCTCTATCTCCATTATCATCACCACCTCCACCTCCACCTCCATCATCATCACCATCGCCATCATCATCACCACCTCCACCTCCATCATCATCACCACCTCCACCTCCATTATCATCACCACCTTCACCTCCATCATCATCACCACCTCCACCTCCACTATCATCACCACCTCCACCATCATCACCACCTCCACCTCCACCATCATCACCACCTCCACCATCATCATCATCACCACCTCCACCTCCATCATCATCACCACCTCCACCACCATCATCATCATCACCACCTCCACCTCCATCATCATCACCACCTCCACCTCCACCATCATCACCACCTCCACCTCCACCATCATGACCACCTCCACCTCCACCATCATCACCACCTCCACCATCATCATCATCACCACCTCCACCTCCATCATCATCACCACCTCCACCACCATCATCATCATCACCACCTCCACCATCATCATCACCACCTCCAACATCATCATCATCACCACCTCCACCATCATCATCATCATCACCTCCACCTCCATCATCATCACCACCTCCACCTCCACCATCATCACCAACTCCACCATCATCATCATCACCTCCACCTCCATCATCATCACCACCTCCACCACCATCATCATCATCACCACCTCCACCATCATCATCATCACCACCTCACACAGACACAGACGAGTGTCTGAGGCGGGAGGACGACTGCAGCGAAGAGGAGGTGTGCACGAATGTGCAAGGGGGCTGGAGGTGCAGCAGTGTGCATGGAGGTTGCCAGAGGGGCTCCAGGTGGAGTGGAGAGACTGCTGCTTGTGAAGGTGGCTGGCAGTTGGGATGGGATGGGTGGGATGCGATGGTGGATGGGATGGTGGAATGGAAGGATGGGATGGAATGGAAGGGTTGGATGGAATGGAAGGGTGGATGGGATGGAAGGGTGGGATGGAAGGGTGGGATGGAAGGGTGGGATGGAAGGATGGAATGGAAGGGTGGGATGGGATGGAAGGGTTGGATGGGAGGGTGGGATGGAAGGGTTGGATGGGATGGTGGAATGGGATAGTGGATGGAAAAATGGGATGGTGGGATGGGATGGAAGGGTGGGATGGAAGGGTTGGATGGGATGGTGGGATGGGATGGTGGAATGGGATGGTGGGATGGAAGGGTGGGATGAGATGGAAAGGTGGGATGGAAAGTTGGGATGGGATGGGGGGATGGGAAGGAGGGATGGAATTGTGGGATGGAAGGGTGGGATGGGACGGAAGGGTTGGATGTAAAGGTGGGATGGGAAGGTGGAATGGGATGGTGGGATGGGATGTAAAGGTGGGATGTAAAGGTGGGATGGGAAGGTGGAATGGGATGGTGGGATAGGAAGGTGGGATGGGAGGATGGAATGAGAGGGTGGAGTGAGAGGGTAGAGTGAGAGGGTGGAGTGAGAGGGTGGAGTGGGAGGGTGAAGTCAGAGGGTGGAGTGAGAAGGTAGAGTGAGAGGGTGGAATGGGAGGGTGGAATGGGAGGGTGAAGTGGGAGGGTGGAGTGGGAGGGTGGAGTGAGAGGGTGGAGTGAGAGGGTGGAGTGGGAGGGTGGAGTGAGAGGGTGGAGTGAGAGGGTGGAATGGGAGGGTGTAGTGAGAGGGTGGAGTGGGAGGGTGGAATGAAAAGGTGGAGTGAGAGGGTGGAGTGAGAGGGTGGAGTGAGAGGGTGGAGTGAGAGGGTGGAGTGGGAGGGTGGAGTGAGAGGACGAAGTGAGAGGGTGGAGTGAGAAGGTTGGGTGTGAGGGTGGAGTGATAGGGTGAAGTGGAAGGGTGGAATGGGAGGGTAGAGTAACAAGGTGGAGTGAGAGGGTGGAGTGAGAGGGTGGAGTGGAAGGGTGGAGTGGGAGGGTGGAATGGGAGGGTGGAGTGGGAGGGTGGAGTGGGAGGGTGGAATGAAAAGGTGGAGTGAGAGGGTGGAGTGAGAGGGTGGAGTGAGAGGGTGGAGTGAGAGGGTGGATTGAGAGGGTGGAGTGGGAGGGTGGAGTGAGAGGGTGTAGTGAGAGGGTGGAGTGGGAGGGTGAAGTGAAAGGGTGTAGTGGGAGGGTGGAGTGAGAAGGTGGAGTGGGAAGGTTGGGTGGGAGGGTGGAGTGACAGGGTGGAGTGGGAAGGTGGAGTGGGAGGGTGGAGTGGGAGGGTTAAATAACTCAAATTTAGGTTTTTCACTCCTATACCTGCACACCAATACCACTCCAATACGCCCTACCACAACACACCAATATTCTGTACACTATGACATACAAAATCTAAAAGCACAATTACCACAACTATAAATACCACCATGACAAAAAGCACTACAACAACCACTTCAACTTTAAATACCACACCATGCACCAGTTTAACCACAACTACCACCTCAAGCACCACCTTAACCACAACTACCACCATAAGCACCCCCTCAACTACAACTACCACCACAAGCACCACCTTAACCACAACTACCACCACAAGCATCACCTCAACCACAACTACCACCACAAGCACCATTTTAATTACAACTACCACCACAATCACCACCTAACCACAATTTACCACCACAAGCACCACCTTAACTACAACTACCATCACAAGCACCAGTTTAACCACAACTACCACCACAAGCACCACCTTAACTACAACTACCATCACAAGCACCAGTTTAACCACAACTACCACCACAAGCACCACCTTAACCACAACTACCACCACAAGCACCACCTTAACCACAACTACCACCACAAGCACCACCTTAACCACAACTACCACAACTTCCACAATCACTCCAGACATAAATGAATGTGTGGAAGGCACGCACAACTGTACTTCAATAAGCCACTGCACCAACCTGCAACCATTCTTCTCTTGTCTCCCTCCACCATGCCTTTCTGGTCAGCGAGAAGAGGCGGGTGAGTGTCGAAGAGGCTCGATGACGAAGCTTGATCCACTGGAGCCTTCCATTCTCTCCTCGATCACCTGCGAAGAAGGGTACAAGTTGAATAGCAAACTGAATTCCTGCGAAGGTGATGTAAAGAATTGTGGTGATGCTGGTACTGGTGTGATTTGATTGAGCGGGTTCTATTGGGATGATGTTGTGGTGTGGTGGGGTTGGTTCTGTTGTGGTGGGATGGGGTTAGTTCTGTTGTGGTGTGATGTAGTTGGTGCTGTTGTGGTGTGGTGGGGTTGGTGCTGTTGTGGTGTGGTGGGGTTGGTGCTATTGTGGTCTGGTGGGGTTGGTGCTGTTGTTAGTGGCACGGCACACATATATACCTGTTTTTTCAGATGTGAACGAGTGTGTTGAGAGAAAATTGATAAGGAAAACGGATAAGATGGAGAAAATGAGAAGATGGGAAAGTGGGGAGAGGAAAGGAAGAAGATCTGGGGCATGGATGGATGCGAGGAAGGCTGATTGGCATGGATACAGGAGGAGGAAAAGGAATGAAGGTCTTCATGGAGAAGTTCTACACAACTGTACACGAGATGCTATGGTGTGCGTGAACACTGTGGGAAGCTTCGAGTGTGCATGTGAAGAAGGCTTCACGTACAACAAACACACACACTTCTGCGAGGGTGAGAAAAGAAGAGCATGAGGGTGTTGATTATGATAGAATGACTTCGAAGTTCGATTAGAAGATCTTGAGAGGTTTTAAACATTCAGTCACTCCCCATCAGATGTGGATGAATGTGTCTTTGGAGAAGAAGATTATGGAAAGAAAGAAAAAAATGAAGAAGTGAAAAGAGAAGGGGAAGCTGAAGCGAGTGGAGAAATGGAAGACGAGGCGAGTGATGAAGAATACAAAAGAGTGAAGGAAGAAAAAAAGAAAGATGGGAGGAGAGTGGATGAGAGAGTGTGTCCTGCCAACTCGGTGTGCGTGAACAAGAGGGGCTCGTTCGAGTGCCAGTGTTCCTCTGGCTTCTCCACTGACCCTCTCTCGCTCGCCTGCAAGGGTCGCTTGTCTGCGTCACCTCGTGCATATGTCCACTCTCTCATATCTTTGAATACATTCATTTTTATGTATTCAAACGTTATCATCACCAGCACCAGCATTTCATCTTTTTTTCTTCATCATCATCATCATAATAATCATCATCATCTTTTTTTTCTTTATCATCATCCTCTTCATCATCTTCATCATCATCACCATCATCATCACCATCACCATCATCATCATCATCATCATCATCACCATCACCATCTCCATCAGACATCGACGAATGCAGCATGGGCATCCACTCCTGCTCGCACGCATGCATCAACACGTGGGGCAGCTACACGTGCTCGTGCTTTCCTGGCTTCACTCCCCACCCTGGCGACCCGAGCCAATGCATCGGTCTGCCTTGCATCATGAGTTGATGTTTGTTTGGCGCTGCAAGCGCATCTCGCCTCTTGAGAGAGTGTCTAAAAGGTATGCCAACCCCGCCAAGACGTAGACGAATGTGAGGAGGGACGAGTGCGAGCGTGTGGCGAGGGAAACTGGTGCGTCAATGTCGCAGGAGGGCATGAGTGTGTGTCGGTGCAGTGCCCGGAGAACTTCGACAGAGTGCCCAGGTGGGTGGTAGAGGGCATGGGTGCGTCGGGAAATGTAAGAGCAAATAATGGATAGGTGAATGGATAGATGGATAGGTGGATAATTGAGAAGAAATATAGATAGTTAGGTGGATATGTAGTTAGGTGGATAGGTAGTTAGGTGGATAGGTAGTTAGGTGGATAGGTAGTTAAGGTGGATAGGTAGTTAGGTGGATAGGTAGTTAGGTGGATAGGTAGTTAGGTGGATATGTAGGTAAGTGGATAGGTAGATAAGTGGAGAGGTACTGGAAGATTAAAGGAATGTATCAAACCATTTGACGGAGTAACACTCATTTTAAAGTTGAACATACATTCCTATAGGCAGACCGGTTACGCGACTCCCTTGGGAACGCTAGTGAAAAGTTAATCGAGAAACGGCAATTACCATTCAAATAATTTATTTATTTCCATTCTATTATATAAAGTTTATGTTTATATTTATAAACATGTTTGAATTTATTAATTTGTGATATGGGCAAATGGATTTGAATCCGCACTCATTTAAAAAATGTTAGGTTGTGTTAAATCGGGAACAGAAAAAATTAACTTGAAAAACTAAATTAAACGAATGATATCGATTAATCCAAATTCGACTGCTGACCCTCCACTTTCCCCCTCCTCAACACTCCACTCTCCCCCTCCTCATCACTCCACACTCACCTCCTCAACACTCCACTCTCCCCCTCCTCATCACTCCACACTCACCTCCTCAACACTCCACTCTCCCCCTCCTCAACATTCCACACTCCCCCTTTTCAACACTCCACTCTCCCCTCCCTCAACACTCCACTCTCCCCTCCTCAACACTCCACACTCCCCTCCTCAACACTTTACTCCCCCCCTCCTCAACACTCCACTCTCCCCCTCCTCAACACTCCACTCTCCCCCTCCTCAACACTCCACTCTCCCTTTCCTCAACACTCCACACTCCCACTTCTCAACACTCCACTCTCCCCCTCCTCAACACTCCACTCTCCCGCTCCTCATCACTCCACACTCCCCTCCTCAACACTCCACTCTCCCCATCCTCAACATTCCACACTCCCCCTTCTCAACACTCCACTCTCCCCTCCCTCAACACTCCACTCTCCCTTTCCTCAACACTCCACACTCCCCCTTCTCAACACTCCACTCTCCCCCTCCTCAACACTCCACTCTCATCCTCCTCAACACTTTACTCTCTCCCTCCTCAACACTCCACTCTCCCCTCCTCAACACTCCACTCTCCCCCTCCTCAACACTCCACTCTCCCCCTCCTCAACACTCCACTCTCCCTCTCCCCAACACTCCACTCTCCCCCTCCTCAACACTCTACTCTCCCCTCCCCAACACTCCACTCTCCCCCTCCTCAACACTCCACTCTCCCTTCCTCAACACTCCACTCTCCCCCTCCTCAACACTCCACTCTCCCCTTCCCAACACTCCACTCTCCCCCTCCTCAACACTCCACTCTCCCCCTCCTCAACATTCCACTTTCCCCTCCTCAGCACTCCACTCTCCCCTCCTCAACACTCCACTCTCCCCCTCCTCAACACTCCACTCTCCCCCTCTTCAACACTTTACTCTCCCCCTCCTCAACACTTTACTCTCCCCCTCCTCAACACTTCACTCTCTCCCTCCTCAACACTCCACTCTCTCCCTCTTCAAAACTCCACTCTTCCCCTCCGAAAACACTCCACTCTCCCCCTCCTCAACACTTCACTCTCCCCTCCTCAGCACTCCACTCTCCCCCTCCTCAACACTCCACTCTCCCCCTCCTCAACACTTCACTCTCTCCCTCCCCAACACTCCACTCTTCCCCTCCTCAACATTCCACTCTCCCCCTCCTCAACACTCCACTCTCCCCTTCCTCAACACTTCACTCTCTCCCTCTTCAAAACTCCACTCTCCCCCTCCGAAAACACTTTACTCTCCCCCTCTTCAACACTCCACTCTCCTCCTCCTCAACACTCCACTCTCCCCTCCCCAACACTCCACTCTCCCCCTCCTCAACACTCCACTCTCCCCCTCTTCAACACTTTACTCTCCCCCTCCTCAACACTTTACTCTCTCCCTCCTCAACACTCCACTCTCTCCTCCTCTTCAACACTTTACTCTCCCCCTCCTCAACACTTTACTCTCCCCCTCTTCAACACTCCACTCTCCCCCTCCTCAACACTTCTTTCTCCCCTCCTAAACACTCTACATTTCCCCTCCTCAACATTCCACTCTCCCCCTCCTCAACACTCCACTCTCCCCTTCCTCAACACTTCACTCTCTCCCTCTTCAAAACTCCACTCTCCCCCTCCTCAACACTTCACACTCCCCCTTCTCAACACTCCACTCTCCCCCTTCTCAACACTCTTTTCTCCCCTCCTGAACACTCCACTCTCCCCCTCCTCAACACTCCACTCTCCCCCTCCTCAACACTTCACTCTCTCCCTCCTCAACACTCCACTCTCCCCCTCCTCAACACTCCACTCTTCCCCTCCTCAACATTCCACTCTCCCCCTTCTCAACACTCTACTCTCCCCTCCTCAACACTCCATTCTCCCCCTCCTCAACACTTTACTCTCCCCCTCTTCAACACTCCACTCTCCCCCTCCTCAACACTCCACTCTCCCCTCCTCAACACTCCACTCTCCCCCTCCTCAACACTCCACTCTTCCCCTCCTCATCACTCCACTCTCCCCTCCTCAACACTCCACTCTCCCCTTTCTCATCACTCCACACTCCCCTCCCCAACACTCCACTCTCCTCCTCTTCAACACTCTACTCTCCCCCTTCTCAACACTCCACTCTCCCCCTCCTCAACACTCCACTCTCCCCCTCCTCAACACTTCACACTCCCCCTTCTCAACACTCCACTCTCCCCCTTCTCAACACTCTTTTCTCCCCTCCTAAACACTCCACTCTCCCCCTCCTCAACACTCCACTCTCCCCTCCTCAACACTCCAAACTCCCCCTTCTCAACACTCCACTCTCCCCCTCCTCAACACTCTTTTCTCCCCTTCTAAACACTCCACTCTCCCCCTTCTCAACACTCCACACTCCCCCTTCTCAACACTCCACTCTCCCCATCCTCAACACTCCTTTCTCCCCTCCTAAACACTCCACTCTCCCCCTCCTCAACACTCCACTCTCTTCCTCCTCAACACTCCATTCTCCCCCTCTTCAACACTTTACTCTCCCCCTTCTCAACACTCCACTCTCCCCCTCCTCAACACTTCACTCTCTCCCTCCTCAACACTCTTTTCTCCCCTTCTAAACACTCCACTCTCCCCCTTCTCAACACTCCACACTCCCCCTTCTCAACACTCCACTCTCCCCCTCCTCAACACTCTTTTCTCCCCTTCTAAACACTCCACTCTCCCCCTTCTCAACACTCCACACTCCCCCTTCTCAACACTCCACTCTCCCCATCCTCAACACTCCTTTCTCCCCTCCTAAACACTCCACTCTCCCCCTCCTCAACACTCCACTCTCTTCCTCCTCAACACTCCATTCTCCCCCTCTTCAACACTTTACTCTCCCCCTCTTCAACACTTCACTCTCCCCCTCCTCAACACTCCTTTCTCCCCTCCTCAACATTCCACTCTCCCCCTCCTCAACACTCCACTCTCCCCTTCCTCAACACTTCACTCTCTCCCTCTTCAAAACTCCACTCTCCCCCTCCGAAAACACTGCACTCTCCCCCTCCTCAACACTTCACTCTCTCCCTCCTCAACACTCCACTCTCCCCCTCCTCAACACTTTACTCTCCCCCTCTTCAACACTTTACTCTCTCCCTCCTCAACACTCCACTCTTCCCCTCCTCAACATTCCACTCTCCCCCTCCTCAACACTCCACTCTCCCCTTCCTCAACACTTCACTCTCTCCCTCTTCAAAACTCCACTCTCCCCCTCCGAAAACACTTTACTCTCCCCCTCTTCAACACTCCACTCTCCTCCTCCTCAACACTCCACTCTCCTCCTCCTCAACACTTCACTCTCTCCCTCCTCAACACTCCACTCTCTCCCTCCTCAACACTTTACTCTCTCCCTCCTCAACACTCCACTCTCCCCCTCCTCAACACTTCTTTCTCCCCTCCTAAACACTCTACTCTTCCCCTCCTCAACATTCCACTCTCCCCCTCCTCAACACTCCACTCTCCCCTTCCTCAACACTTCACTCTCTCCCTCTTCAAAACTCCACTCTCCCCCTCCTCAACACTTCACACTCCCCCTTCTCAACACTCCACTCTCCCCCTTCTCAACACTCTTTTCTCCCCTCCTGAACACTCCACTCTCCCCCTCCTCAACACTCCACTCTCCCCCTCCTCAACACTTCACTCTCTCCCTCCTCAACACTCCACTCTCCCCCTCCTCAACACTCCACTCTTCCCCTCCTCAACATTCCACTCTCCCCCTTCTCAACACTCTACTCTCCCCCTCCTCAACACTCCATTCTCCCCCTCCTCAACACTTTACTCTCCCCCTCTTCAACACTCCACTCTCCCCCTCCTCAACACTCCACTCTCCCCTCCTCAACACTCCACTCTCCCCCTCCTCAACACTCCACTCTTCCCCTCCTCATCACTCCACTCTCCCCTCCTCAACACTCCACTCTCCCCTTTCTCATCACTCCACACTCCCCTCCCCAACACTCCACTCTCCTCCTCTTCAACACTCTACTCTCCCCCTTCTCAACACTCCACTCTCCCCCTCCTCAACACTCCACTCTCCCCCTCCTCAACACTTCACACTCCCCCTTCTCAACACTCCACTCTCCCCCTTCTCAACACTCTTTTCTCCCCTCCTAAACACTCCACTCTCCCCCTCCTCAACACTCCACTCTCCCCTCCTCAACACTCCAAACTCCCCCTTCTCAACACTCCACTCTCCCCCTCCTCAACACTCTTTTCTCCCCTTCTAAACACTCCACTCTCCCCCTTCTCAACACTCCACACTCCCCCTTCTCAACACTCCGCTCTCCCCATCCTCAACACTCCTTTCTCCCCTCCTAAACACTCCACTCTCCCCCTCCTCAACACTTCACTCTCTCCCTCCTCAACACTCCACTCTCCCCCTCCTCAACACTTTACTCTCCCCCTCTTCAACACTTCACTCTCCCCCTCCTCAACACTCCTTTCTCCCCTCCTCAACATTCCACTCTCCCCCTCCTCAACACTCCACTCTCCCCTTCCTCAACACTTCACTCTCTCCCTCTTCAAAACTCCACTCTCCCCCTCCGAAAACACTGCACTCTCCCCCTCCTCAACACTTCACTCTCTCCCTCCTCAACACTCCACTCTCCCCCTCCTCAACACTTTACTCTCCCCCTCTTCAACACTTTACTCTCTCCCTCCTCAACACTCCACTCTTCCCCTCCTCAACATTCCACTCTCCCCCTCCTCAACACTCCACTCTCCCCTTCCTCAACACTTCACTCTCTCCCTCTTCAAAACTCCACTCTCCCCCTCCGAAAACACTTTACTCTCCCCCTCTTCAACACTCCACTCTCCTCCTCCTCAACACTCCACTCTCCCTTTCCCAACACTCCACTCTCCCCCTCCTCAACACTCCACTCTCCCCCTCCTCAACACTCCACTCTCCCCCTCCTCAACACTCCATTCTCCCCCTCTTCAACACTTTACTCTCCCCCTCCTCAACACTCCACTCTCCCCCTGCTCAACACTCCATTCTCCCCCTCCTCAACACTTCACTCTCTCCCTCCTCAACACTCCATTCTCCCCCTCCTCAACACTTTACTCTCCCCCTCCTCAACACTCCACTCTCCCCCTCCTCAACACTCCACTCTCCCCCTCCTCAACACTTTACTCTCTCCCTCCTCAACACTCCACTCTCCCCCTCCTCAACACTTCTTTCTCCCCTCCTAAACACTCCACTCTCCCCCTCCTCAACACTCCACTCTCCCCCTCCTCAACACTTCTTTCTCCCCTCCTCAACACTCCACTCTCTCCCTCCTCAACACTCCACTCTCCCCTTCCTCAACACTTCACTCTCTCCCTCTACAAAACTCCACTCTCCCCCCCTCCGAAAACACTTTACTCTCAACTCTTCAACACTCCACTCTCCTCCTCCTCAACACTCCATTCTCCCCCTCCTCAACACTCCACTCCCCCCTCCTCAACACTCTACTCTCCCCCTCCCCAAAACTCCACTCTCTCCCTCCTCAACACTCCACTCTTCCCCTCCTCAACATTCCACTCTCCCCCTCCTCAACACTCCACTCTCCCCTTCCTCAACACTTCACTCTCTCCCTCTTCAAAACTCCACTCTCCCCCTCCGAAAACACTTTACTCTCCCCCTCTTCAACACTCCACTCTCCTCCTCCTCAACACTCCACTCTCCCTTTCCCAACACTCCACTCTCCCCCTCCTCAACACTCCACTCTCCCCCTCCTCAACACTCCACTCTCCCCCTCCTCAACACTCCATTCTCCCCCTCTTCAACACTTTACTCTCCCCCTCCTCAACACTCCACTCTCCCCCTGCTCAACACTCCATTCTCCCCCTCCTCAACACTTCACTCTCTCCCTCCTCAACACTCCATTCTCCCCCTCCTCAACACTTTACTCTCCCCCTCCTCAACACTCCACTCTCCCCCTCCTCAACACTCCACTCTCCCCCTCCTCAACACTTTACTCTCTCCCTCCTCAACACTCCACTCTCCCCCTCCTCAACACTTCTTTCTCCCCTCCTAAACACTCCACTCTCCCCCTCCTCAACACTCCACTCTCCCCCTCCTCAACACTTCTTTCTCCCCTCCTCAACACTCCACTCTCTCCCTCCTCAACACTCCACTCTCCCCTTCCTCAACACTTCACTCTCTCCCTCTACAAAACTCCACTCTCCCCCCCTCCGAAAACACTTTACTCTCAACTCTTCAACACTCCACTCTCCTCCTCCTCAACACTCCATTCTCCCCCTCCTCAACACTCCACTCCCCCCTCCTCAACACTCTACTCTCCCCCTCCCCAACACTCCACTCTCCCCCTCCTCAACACTCTACTCTCTCCTCCTCAACACTCCACTCTCCCCTCCCCAACACTCCACTCTCCCCCTCCTCAACACTTCACTCTCTCCTCCTCAACACTCCTTTCTCTCCTCCTAAACACTCCACTCTCCCCCTCCTCAACACTCCACTCTCCCCCTCCTCAACACTCCATTCTCCCCCTCCTCAACACTCCTTTCTCCCCTCCTAAACACTCCACTCTCCCCCTCCTCAACACTCCACTCTCCCCCTCCTCAACACTCCATTCTCCCCCTCCTCAACACTCCATTCTCCCCCTCTTCAACACTTTATTCTCCCCCTCCTCAACACTCCACTCTCCCCCTGCTCAACACTTCACTCTCTCCCTCCTCAACACTCCACTCTCCCCCTCCTCAACACTCCACTCTCCTCCTCCTCAACACTCCACTCTCCCCCTCCTCAACACTTCACTCTCTCCCTCCTCAACACTCCACTCTCCCCTCCCCAACACTCCACTCTCCCCTTCCTCAACACTCTACTCTCCCCTCCTCAACACTCCACTCTCTCCTCCTCGACACTCCACTCTCCCCCTCCTCAACACTTCACTCTTCCCCTCCTCAACACTCTACTCTCCCCTCCTCAACACTCTACTCTCCCCTCCTCAACACTCCACTCTCCTCCTCCTCAACACTCCACTCTCCCCCTTCTCATCACTCCACTCTCCTCCTTCTCAGCACTCCACTCTCCCCCTCTTCAACACTCCACTCTCCCCCTCCTCAACACTCCACTCTCCCGCTCCTCAACACTCCATTCTCCCCCTCCTCAACACTCCACTCTCCCCCTACTTAACACTCCACTCTCCCCCTCCTCAACACTCCACTCTCCCCTTCTCAACACTCCACTCTCCCCCTTCTCAACACTCCACTTCCCCCTCCTCATCACTCCACTCTCCACCTTCTCAGCACTCCACTCTCCCCCTCCTCAACACTCCACTCTCCCCCTCCTCAACACTCTACTCTCCCCTCCTCAACACTCCATTCTCCCCCTCCTCAACACTCCACTCCCCCCTCCTCAACACTCCACTCTCCTCCTCCTCAACACTCCATTCTCCCCCTCCTCAACACTCCACTCCCCCCTCCCCAACACTCCACTCTCCCCCTCCTCAACACTCTACTCTCTCCTCCTCAACACTCCACTCTCCCCTCCCCAACACTCCACTCTCCCCCTCCTCAACACTTCACTCTCCCCTCCTCAACACTCCTTTCTCCCCTCCTAAACACTCCACTCTCCCCCTCCTCAACACTCCACTCTCCCCCTCCTCAACACTCCACTCTCCCCCTCCTCAACACTCCATTCTCCCCCTCCTCAACACTCCACTCCCCCCTCCCCAACACTCCACTCTCCACCTCCTCAACACTCTACTCTCTCCTCCTCAACACTCCACTCTCCCCTCCCCAACACTCCACTCTCCCCCTCCTCAACACTTCACTCTCCCCTCCTCAACACTCCTTTCTCCCCTCCTAAACACTCCACTCTCCCCCTCCTCAACACTCCACTCTCCCCCTCCTCAACACTCCACTCTCCCCCTCCTCAACACTCCATTCTCCCCCTCCTCAACACTCCACTCTCCCCCTCCTCAACACTTTACTCTCCCCCTCTTCAACACTTTACTCTCCCCCTCCTCAACACTCCTTTCTCCCCTCCTAAACACTCCACTCTTCCCCTCCTCAACATTCCACTCTCCCCCTTCTCAACACTCCACTCTCCCCTTCCTCAACACTTCCCTCTCTCCCTCTTCAAAACTCCACTCTCCCCCTCCGAAAACACTTTACTCTCCCCCTCCTCAACACTCCACTTCCCCCTCCTCAACACTCCACTCTCCCCTTCCCCAACACTCCACTCTCCCCCTCCTCAACACTCTACTCTCTCCTCCTCAACACTCCACTCTCCCCTCCCCAACACTCCACTCTCCCCCTCCTCAACACTTCACTCTCCCCTCTTCAACACTCCACTCTCCCCTCCTCAACACTCCACTCTCTCCTCCCCAACACTCCACTCTCCCCTTCCTCAACACTCTACTCTCCCCTCCTCAACACTCCACTCTCTCCTCCTCGACACTCCACTCTCCCCCTTCTCAACACTCCACTCTTCCCCTCCTCAACACTCCACTCTCCCCCTTCTCATCACTCCACTCTCCTCCTTCTCAGCACTCCACACTCCCCCTCTTCAACACTCTACTCTCCCCCTCCTCAACACTCCACTCTCCCCCTCCTCAACACTCCATTCTCCCCCTCCTCAACACTCCACTCTCCCCCTTCTTAACACTCCACTCTCCCCCTCCTCAACACTCCACTCTCCCCTTCTCAACACTCCACTCTCCCCCTTCTCAACACTCCACTCTCCCCCTCCTCATCACTCCACTCTCCACCTTCTCAGCACTCCACTCTCCCCCTCCTCAACACTCCACTCTCCCCCTTCTCAACACTCTACTCTCCCCTCCTCAACACTCCACTCTCTCCTCCTCAACACTCCACTCTCCCCCTCCTCAACACTCCACTCTCCCCTCCTCAACACTCCACTCTCCCCCTTCTCATCACTCCACACTCCCCTCCCCAACACTCCACTCTCCCCTTCCTCAACACTCTACTCTCTCCTCCTCAACACTCCACTCTCCCCTCCTCAACACTCCACTCTCCCCCTCCTCAACACTCCACTCTCCCCTCCTCAACACTCCACTCTCTCCTCCTCAACACTCCACTCTCCCCCTCCTCAACACTCCACTCCCCCCCTCTTCAACACTCCACTCTCCCCTTCCTCAACACTCCACTCTCCCCTCCTCAACACTCCATTCTCCCCCTCCTCAACACTCCACTCTCCCCCTCCTCAACACTCCTTACTCCCCATCCTCAACACTCCACTCTTCCCCTCCTCAACACTCCATTCTCCCCCTCCTCAACACTCTATTCTCCCCTCCTCAACACTCCACTCTCCCCTCCTCAACACTACACTCTTCCCTCCCCAACACTCCACTCTCCCCCTCCTCAACACTCCACTCTCCCCTCCTCAACACTCCACTCTCTCCTCCTCAACACTCCACTCTCCCCCTCCTCAACACTCCACTCCCCCCCTCTTCAACACTCCACTCTCTCCTTCCTCAACACTCCACTCTCCCCTCCTCAACACTCCATTCTCTCCCTCCTCAACACTCCACTCTCCCCCTCCTCAACACTCCACTCTCCCCCTCCTCAACACTCCACTCTCCCCTCCTCAACACTCCATTCTCCCCCTCCTCAACACTCCACTCTCCCCCTCCTCAACACTCCACTCTCCCCCTCCTCAACACTCCACTCTCCCCCTCCTCAACACTCCATTCTCCCCCTCCTCAACACTCTATTCTCCCCTCCTCAACACTCCACTCTCCCCTCCTCAACACTACACTCTTCCCTCCCCAACACTCCACTCTCCCCCTCCTCAACACTCCACTCTCCCCTCCTCAACACTCCACTCTCCCCTCCTCAACACTCCACTCTCCCCTCCCCAACACTCCACTCTCCCCCTCCTCAACACTCCACTCTCCCCTCCTCAACACTCCACTCTTTCCTCCTCAACACTCCACTCTCCCCTCCCCAACACTCCACTTTCACCCTCCTTCTCAACTCCCCTTATCTTCAGTCCGAAGAATCCAATGCAGCGTCCCAAAAGACAAAGGAAGGAGCGTGCGTATGACAGCAGGCAGCACAAGGCGCCCTTGCCAGTCGCCATCGAAACGTTTGCAGACGTGGGGGAGTACGAGAAGTACATGCAGGCGAAGAGGTCCAAGAAGACGCACAGGTTTCAGAATGCTGTTTCTAAAATTTGTACATTCACTTCCAAATATCATCCGGACAGGCTTTCGAATCGATATAGGATGCACAAAAAAGAGTTTTACGCAAGGGAGGAAGATAAAAGAAGATTGGAGGAAAAGAAAAGGAAGGTGGTGGAAAGGGATGAAAGAGGAGAACATTCTCTGGATGGAATTTCGAGGAGACAACATCATGCTTCCAAACTTCATGGATCGCTGCCCCACCATTCCTTCCAAATGGACCAGGGTCTGCAGGGTGGTGGTGATGATCCTGCGGGGTCTGACCTTCCCATACATTTTTTGTGAGTATCTTTTTGTGTGCTATTTAGGAGAGGTTTCTTTTCGAATGATTTCTCAAATCCTCTCTGACGTCCTCCAAAACATCAACACCGCCTCGTCGCATGACTCAGCCAATTTAGTTTGTCCATCTGCCATTTTCTCCCTTTCAACCACTCCATAGTAATACATTTTTTTTCTGAAAGCGCTTTACACTGTTTCTAAATTTTATACGACATTCCTAAATCAAAAAAAAATAACCTCCAAACCATTCCAAAAAAATCCTTTTCTATCCCATCCAACGACACCATCAACTCCCCATCCCCATACTTGAAGACAGGTCCTTACTGACCACTCTTCCATCTGATTGACTCTCAAACTGAACAATCTTCAACGGATCGTTGATAATTATTTTTCCGATAGAATAATGGTCTTCATCATAATTATTATTATCATCATCATCACCACCGCAGTCTGGATGGGTCAGCAGACGAAGGTGAAAAGATGTGCAAGAAGGGGAAATGTGATGCAAACAACCAGCACTGTCTCAGAAACCACACTCATTCCATCTCTTGGAAACTCATCCATCTACCTTCATCCATCCTTCCATCTCACTCTTCTACTCATCCACAACCTCACTACCCTTTGCAAGTCGTTACCATCCACCCACCTTCCACCCATCGCCCCCTTCGGTATGAGATGCTGTCTGCAAGGAAGAACTTCGAGGTTGCATCCCGAGGCAAGAGAGGTGAGTGCCCCTGCGATTCCATTTGCCATTCACATCATTATCCTCATCATCACCATCATCATCATCATCACCGTGAGCCCACCAAGTGCTATAATGACGAGCAGGAGCGGTGATGATGCTGGGAGCGCTGGAGGGAGGCAAGTGGGTCGATGTGGCAGTGAAGGTGGTCGAGGAGGAGGAGGGCAAGGGTGCTGGTCGAGAGGCAGGCAACGAGAGGAACACTGCTGAGAATATCAAGCACATAGTGCACTTCATTGTGCACTGAGTCGTGCGAACTTGGAGGTTTATATTTTAAGAATTGAAGGCTTGAGAAGTTGTGGTGCTTTTGGAAGAGACAGATCTTGCACCGCATGTTATGGCAAATGCCGCTGCACGCATTATTATTTTCATGCCTGATATATAAATAATGCATAATAAAATATTAAACTCACCAAGCATCAACATTGCATGGTTAGATCTTAGTACGGAAAGACTAGCTCAAGAGACTAGTTCTAGTTAGTTTAGCTGGCACATAGAGAACACAGGCTCATATCTCGAAAGAGTCTCAAGTCCCTCGAAAACCCGCCCGCCTTTGCAACGTTTTTGTGACTTTGAGACGGCAAGGAGATCGCCCCCCTGCAACGACTGCAGTCATTTCACCTCGCTTCTCAAAATAGATCAAACCGACTTATTTTTTTGAGATTATTTTTACTTATTTTATATAATAAAATGTATTTTATATAATAAAATGTATTTTATATAATAAAATGTATTTTATATAATAAAATGTATTTTATATAATAAAATGTATTTTATATAAAAAAATGTATTTTATATAATAAAATGTATTTTATATAATAAAATGTATTTTATATAATAAAATGTATTTTATATAATAAAATGTATTTTATATAATAAAATGTATTTTATATAATAAAATGTATTTTATATAATAAAATGTATTTTATATAATAAAATGTATTTTATATAATAAAATGTATTTTATATAATAAAATGTATTTTATATAATAAAATGTATTTTATATAATAAAATGTATTTTATATGATGTAATTTATTTTATATGATGTAATTTATTTTGCTTTTTATAATTTATTTTGCTATTATAATTTATTTTGGATTTTATAATTTATTTAAAATTAATTATTTAGTTAATATTTTATATTATTTCATCGTTTAGTTATCTATTATAAATTATTTTATAATTTACACATTCTTCATTATTCAATATTTATAATACTTTTGATCATTAAAAAATTAATTGGCAACCATAATAAAAGGTTCGTTCTGAATTGGTGATTGAGCTGAAGGGTGAATTGACTTCATCTCCCTCTAACTCCTTTAAATTCATTTTGTAAAATGTTTTGGCGCCATATCTTCATTAACGTCTATAAATCATTTGCCAGAAAATTATTCTATTTTACATTTCATATACACTAAATAACCTATTTTGCAAGCCTTCACAGTTCATCTTTTGCTTTTGTATTCGCTTCAAGCGCTGTTCACTTTCAATAAATTATTCTCTTTGAATTTTATTTTATTCTTGAAAAACTTATCTTTGCTCATCATTCCTGTCTTCGTAGTCTTTAACCAGCTCGCTAATTTTTAGAATTAACGGTTTTTGGTTGTATATTTTAAAATATAGGCTTTGAATAATTAATCAGTATCAATTAGAAAGAGTTTTTGACTGTTACTATTTTTCAGTCTTCAGCAATGCAGGTGATCTGAGTTGATTTGAATTGCTAAAGCAAAGGGGAACCAGCCCAACAACAGTTTCTGTCTTGGCAAGGACCCCTCCTTCACCTCCTGTCACAGCCTCAACACCATTAGCAAGAAGATTCAGAATAATGATGATGATATTTAAATGATTATGATGATGATGTGGGTAAAGTTTGGTGTGAAGGGTGGTTAAATTAATTATCAGATTATACATATATATATATTATATAGGGTGTTTAAAACTGTTTTGGTTATTGAAAAGCTCTTTTGAACTTTAAAAAAATACATATGTTTGATTGATGATGATAAGCTTTTATTCACTTAGTAAAGGGCGTTATACAAATAATTAGTGATTGATTGATTGAAGAATTTGAAAATAAAATCATTTGATGCCTGGAAGGGTCAGTCGTCCCACCGAGACCTCCTTTCTTTTGTTTCCAGCTCACCCTTCTCGTTCAAAGCCATGTATTTGTCCTTGTTGGTGGCCCTCCAGTAGACAATGTAGCCCAGGCAAGAGGAAAACGCAACCACTCCAGCCACCATCACCACCTTATTCTGAAATGCGCAAAATATATATTCGATTCAGGTTGTTAATTAGTCAAATGTAAATTAAAATACATTTTATGACAAGTACATCACGTTACTACCGGCTTAGCAAATAGTTCAAAGTTGATGAGTCTGAAAAAAGAAGTAGAAGGTATTTCGTGTCTTTTTATTTCTTCTGGTTTCATCATTATTTTCTATAAGAATATTAATTTATTTTAAAAACTAGACTACATTTAGTTAGTAAAAATTCCATTTTAACCTCTGATCAGTTTATACTCTAAACTTTAAAGTTTTCTTTGTGAAAATATTTGAATAAATTTTAAAACGAAAACATTTCTATGAACTTTAAAAGTTAAAGATATGCGAGTGACATTTTAAGATTGATTGATTTTACTAATTAAAATATCGCTCGCAAAAAGATACTCTAACGCTTTATTTTAAAAAATTAACAAATAACATAAAAATACACATTTTAGCTTTACAAATTATTTTACACTATTTATGTGACTTATTATGTGAGTTCATAGTAAAAAAGTAGGCTTGATACAATGGGTGGCGATGCAGGGGGGTTTGGGGTATTTGTCATGGATCTTTGGTTAGCGGCTTCCATTTTAGTAGCCGCTCAAATAAATTTGTGGAATGAATGGTTTTGGGAATAGTATAATAAAATGTTAGAATCTTAAGTCTAAATAAAAATTTACATTTAATTAATTAGAATGTTTTTTGTGCGAATGTTGGTTGTTTTGAATCTGTCAGAGAAGTGCCGATCAAAATTGGTCTTTAACCAGCTCAATTAGGTAACCAACTGAGCACATGAACAACTTTCAGGAAATGTGACCAACATGCTCTGAAAAATAGAAAAAAACAAAGTTGACTTGTTTAACCTGCCACATCCCTAAGTCCAGGGGGGTCGCTTCACAACGCCTAATTATCATAAATACAGAGCTCGTTTACCTCCACAACACCCAACCATCACAACACACAACCATCCCAACGCCCAACCATCACAACGCCCAACCATCACAACGCCCGGGATTCTTTGGAAACCGTACTCGAAAGCGTAGACAGAGCAATATAAAAACAGCTGATGGCACAGTTTTTTTATTTCTTGAATCACCTGATGTTTGGTTTCTAACAATAACAAGAAGCGGCTATATTATTTTGGATTTCGGCAAACTATCCGAGGCGAGATATATTGTAAAATGAACAATAACTTAGGCTTCTTTAACTTCTTTTTTTACATATTTAAAAAAATTAATATGATAGTTCACGATATATATTGCGGAAAACTATCTGAAGCGAGATATATTGTAAAATGAACAATAAATCACAATTTGATCTTTGGTATCTTTGGTTAGCGGCTGCCATTAGAATCTTAAGTCTAAATAAAAATTAAATTTAATTAATTAGAATGTTTTTAGTGCAAATGCTGGTTGTTTTGAATCTGTCAAGGAATGGCTCCAGCAGACCAAGATGGCCGCAGGGAATCAAGTGAGCTGCGATATAAAGGAGAAATCCTTCCATAGCAGCAGCAGTTCCAGTGCTGGCAAGGACTTCTCCTTCACCCTCTATCGCAGCCTCGGCACCAGTGGAAAGACAGAAAATTGAGAAAAATTATAATTGTGTTTTGTGGTTCTGAGGATGATGTGGTGATAATTATGCTGTGGTATGAGTGTTGGTACTG
The DNA here is from genome assembly GCA_943735955.1 of Piscicola geometra. Classification (NCBI taxonomy): domain Eukaryota; kingdom Metazoa; phylum Annelida; class Clitellata; order Hirudinida; family Piscicolidae; genus Piscicola; species Piscicola geometra. Next base: position 1,095,977 of record OX030966.1, on the reverse strand, counting down.
TGGTGATGATTGATTTTTTTGGTGATGATAGTGATTTTTGGGCGGTGATTGTCATGGTGGTGTGGGTGAGGTTGGATAAATTGAGGTTGATTGATTTTTTTAATACTTAAATTGATATATATACATATATTGGTAGTGGTCTAAAAACCGTTTTATTTAACAAATTTATTCGAAGAGCGCTTTTGTTCACTGTGTTAAGGGCGCTATACAAATCATTAGTGATTGATTGATTGATAAATAAGGCGGATCTGTTTTACATTTCTGCCGCAAACAACTGGAATATCGCTTATTCAATTCCTATTGGTTAGAAAAAAATATACCTAAAATTTGTTTGCATAACGTTGAAAATAAACGGACTTATTATATTTTACTGCATCAAATTTTTAGTTAGACGATTTTAGACAATTATGTTTACATTTTCCATAAACGGACTTAAAAAATTGAATAATTAAAATAAGAAAAAAAAATTATTTAGTTTTACATAGATACACTTTTACTTTTTCGTTTGCAGCAGTTTCGTTTAGGAATTAATTATAGTTTTTATTTTCGTTTTCGTTTTAAAAATAATTAAAGTTTTTATTTTCGTTTTCGTTTTGAAAATAATTAAAGTTTTTATTTTCGTTTCAGTTTTCAAAATAATTAAAGTTTTTTTTTCGTTTTCGTGGAACGATTATTCAGTATTGTCGTTTTCGTTTTCGTTACGAAAATAACACTGGTTTGTAGTCTTAATTCTTGAGTACACAGTAAAAAATGAAAAATCTAAACTATTTCAAATTTTGACAAAAAGACGGCCATAAGGTTTTTGCAGAGACACGGAGTGTTACATAGAGTTCGGTTATGCCAAAATAATCATCAAATGAATCTAACACAAGAAAGGTGGAGCTGCAGTAAATCTCAGTGCAGGCAAAAAATTTCCCTCCGCAAAGGTACTTGGTTGGAGAACTCCAACTTGGAATTTAGGAAAATTATATTACTTTTTTTTAGTTGGGCAACCAACCAAAGTACCACAAAGTTTTTCCTTAATGAGATAGGCATTAGTCGCAAGACGTCTGTGGACTAGAAGAACTTCATCCGTGAAGTCTGCGTCTGGAGGATGGTGAAGACTCCAACAATAATAGGGGACCAGGTCTACACGTCGAGATTCACGAGACCCTCATCTCTCGTCGCAAGCACCACAAAGGCAGAATCCTTCCTCAGCAATGGGTCTTTGGATAATTTATACTTTTTAATTTTCAAGATCCATATTACAAAAATTATACTTTTTTAAGTCCATTTATTTTCAAAATTATGCAAATAAATTGTATTTATATTTTATTCCAACCAATAGGAATTGAGTAGCCGATATTATAGTTTGTTTGCGGCAGAAATGTAAAACAGATCCAATAAGGCTGTATTGTGGCCATCGGTGATCAGACTGAAAAACATAACTATTTGACTGCTGAGATGATGATGATGATAGTGATGGGGGATGATTTTTCTCTATGCATTGATGACTATTCATTTTCTAATATAGACTATGAATGCTTTTGGAATCTATGGCAATCAATTCTTAAACCTGCACCACTTAAACCATTCGCACTTTTTATTTTAAAGTTGTAAAAATGTACCAACATTATTCTATTTTCATGGAAGTTTGATATAATCATCTTGTTGATTATTTGAATATGGATACTCAAGTCTTGACTGAATTATACTTGTCAGATATGAATAGTTGAATTTTAATTTCTGTTGTTCGTCAAGCTCTAATTATGAGAATTGTACACATTTCTAAAAAATCTTTACTATTGATTGAATTTAAAAAGTCAATAAGATCAATTTCGTAATAATTTGTCTCAAAATTTAGTTTCATTTTAGTAGAGTGATTCTACGTAATTAAAATGTTTTATGGAAATCAATTTCGAAGGCAAAACCTGAATATAGTATAAAACTCAAAGAGTCGGTATTCAATTTTTTGAGTAATTAATAATAATTTTACTCAGTAATGTCAAATCTGTTTAAATTAAAATTATTTGAATTGTTATTCCTATTTATATACATAAACAATTACCGAGTCCATCGTAATTTCAAAAAATAGATGAAACCACTTTATTTAACTAAAAAATATTATAAAAATTTAGAAATATTATGTTAAATTGTTTAATATAAAGTTTTAGCTTTATATTTTTGGTCAGAGCAATAAAAGTCATCAGCAAAATGTTTTACTAGTAATATTATAGAAGTCAAAAGATCTGCGAGGTTTTTAACTCTCTAAAATAAACTAATATGAGAAAAAATCTTTTTAATTTAAAGTATTTTATTTTGCCTGTTAGCAATACCGTTTTATTACCATACAGCTATTTAAACATTGGAAACAGTGTTATTTTCGTTTCATAAAATAATTATAGTTTTTATTTCAGTTTCGTTTTGGAATTAATTATAGTTTTTATTTACGTTTTCGTTTTGAAATTAATTATAGTTTTTATTTTAGTTTTCGTTTTGAAAATATTTATAGTTTTTTTTTCGTTTCAGTTTTGAAAATAATTATAGTTTTTATTTTCTTTTTAGTTTTGAAAATATATTAATTTACAACTTTAGACACTATTTTTCTATATCTAAAAAAATTAATTGATCAAAAATGAAACGGTAAAATAGAACTGTATATTAACAACAAATGAGTTTAAAAAATTAACAGTCAATTGAAATATTATAAGAATTGATTACGTAAATTATTGAGTAATAACAAATTTGAAGTATAACAACAAATCTATGATTAAAATAAGTGATAATTTAATTCACAAAACGAAGCGGTAATAAAATAACGTTTTATAAATGGTTCTACTTTCATAAAGCCCAAAGATAATGTTTATAACAAAGACATATATGTTTTATAAAAGTTATTCATTTGCATATTATGGCATATAATAAAAATTTATTTAATTTTCGTTTTGGAAATAATTATAGTTTTTATTTCAATTTCGTTTTGGAAATAATTATAGTTTTTATTTCCGTTTTCGTTTTGAAAATAAATTTAGTTTTTATTTTCGTTTTCGTGGAACGATTATTCAGAATTGTCGTTTTCGTTTTCGTTACGAAAATAACACTGATTGGAAGATTGTTTATGTCAATCATTAATCTCACTTGCATAACTAATGAGTACGGTTTCCAAACTAAACCACAACGCCCAACCCTCACAACGCCCAACCATCACAACGCCCAACCCTCACAACTCCCAACCATCACAACTCCCAACCATCACAACTCCCAACCATCACAACGCCCAACTCTCACCACTCCCAACCATCACAACGCCCAACTATCACAACGCCCAACCCTCACAGCTGATTAGGATCCACACTAACCCATCCCTGACCTTCACAACAATACATTCAACTAAACTTTTCTCGATCCTACAAGACTTCTAATACACTCACGCGGTCTCAAAAAACTCTTTTCCCTCGTTTAAAGTTATTAGATATGGTTATAAATTTGTGGAATAAACGGTTTTGGGTATAGGATATTAAAATTTTAGAATCTTAAGTCTAAATAAAAATTTACATTTAATTAATTATAATGTTTTTTGTGCGAATGTTGGTTGTTTTGAATCTGTCAAGGAATGGCCGCAGCAGACCAAGATGACCGCAGGGAATCAAGTGAGCTGCGACATAAAAGAAAAAACCTTCCATAGCAGCAGCAGTTCCAGTGCTGGCAAGGACTTCTCCTTCACCCTCTATCGCAGCCTCGGCACCAGTGGCGGCAATACAGAAAATGGAGAAGAACGATGATTGTGTTTGGTGCTTTTGAGGATGATGTGGCTATGATTGTGCTGTGGTATGAGTGTTGGTACTGTGGTGATGATTGTGCTGTGGTATGAGTGTTGGTACTGTGGTGATGATTGTGCTGTGGTATGAGTGTTTTATTGGTGGAGATAGTGATGGTTGGGCGTTAAGAAACTTCATGCTAAGCAGTTGTGATAATTGCGCGTGGTGAAAGCGACTCAGTCGAGGTTACGAACATCGGCGTATTTTCAAGTTTGCGTCAATGCAGCTTCTGATTCGGCTGGGCGAGGTGGTCAGTTATGCCACGCAAAAAAGTCTACATCGACTTAAGGTCAGACACGAGTCTTCTTTACGTTGCATTTAAATGAAAAGATCGAAAAATCTCGTGAAGACTTTGACCCTTGAATTTGAGGAAAGAGCGCTTTAGAAATCTATTTGATTCATTGACCCTCTGCTTCTGTATGATATGCCAAAACTCCGAGCCTCTTTTCAGCAAAAACTGTTGGAAGCAAGGGTGGCTTAAACCACCAGAATGAATAATGTTAACTCTTCTCATGGCTCAGATGGCAATATTCTCCACCTCCAGCACCTTCCTCAACAAAACTTCTTGATGGATAATACTTTTCTATTTATTAGTCCAAATAGTAGAATCCACATGTTGTCGGGGTTCCGTCTGTAGTTAACTCTACCAATTTTTCCTTCTGCAATCCATTTTTCTTACGTTGTGGTCCCAACCCTAGTCATGCAACAGCCTTTCATCAATAGAGAGGTCCAACTAAAAGCCTCTAATAATATTTGATGACTGTGCTGTGTCCATTTAATATGTTATTTCATCAACAGCTAATGGAAAAGCAGTGTAGCTTCGTGTCTCCTCGGCAGTCTGTGCTGTAAGATGCAATGATGTTTCTTGATAAACTGACATTTGAATTAATATCTACCCTAAGCCATTTAAATCTTGTAATAATATCTACCCTAAGCCATTTTAATTATGTAATAATATCTACCCTAAGCCATTTTAATCTTGTAATAATATCTACCCTAAGCCATTTTAATCTTGTAATAATATCTACCCTAAGCCATTTTAATCATGAAATAATATCTACCCTAAGCCATTTTAATCTTGTAATAATATCTACCATAAGCCATTCTAATTTTGTAATAATATCTACCATAAGCCATTTTAATCATGAAATAATATCTACCCTAAGCCATTTTAATCTTGTAATAATATCTACCCTAAGCCATTTTAATCTTGTAATAATATCTACCTCAAGCCATTTTAATTTTGTAAACCGCCTTGAAATAGCTCGAAAAGCCTACATACAGAATCAGGCACGCTCTCAAGCTAGAGTGCTGTGAACACGCATGACACATTTAGAATAAGGCTGTACGCTTAAAGTGAGTTGGTGAACGGTCAGGTGAGTTCTTGATCTTTGGAAGGCTTCACGAGCTATAAGGCCTCTCAAGCTGCTACAAACATCACGCACCACAAGCTCTGTAGTGAGTTCAAATTGTCGAAGGCTCGCATGGCGGAAAGAGAGAGTTTGGAAGAAGTCTTGCAAAGGAATGTTGCAGTGGAGGACTTGGAGTGGGTGTGGGAGCTGCTGTACGGTAGAAGACTCGCGTGTGTTTGTTGTCCTATTTTAAACACACACACACACACACACACACACACACACACACACACACACACACACACACACACACACACACACACACACACACACACACACACACACACACACACACACACACACACACACACACACACACACACACACACACACACACACACACACACACACACACACACACACACACACACACACACACACACACACACACACACACACACACACACACACACAAACACACACACACACACAGACACACACACACACACACACACACACACACACAAACACACACACACACACACACACACACACACACACACACACACACACACACACACACACACACACACATACACACACACACACACACACACACACACACACACACACACACACACACACACACACACACACACACACGAACACACACACACACCAACACAGGCGCATAGAGCTGCCAGTGTCGGTGAGGAAGGAAGCAGAGCATATGGAGGTGGAAGTGGCTGGTCACGTGATAAGAGGAGAGAAGGAGGAGACGAGGGAAGAGAGAGTGGTGAGGGTGGCGTTGATCCAAAACCAGATTGTTCTTTCTACCGACCGACCTGTACTTGAGCAGGTATTGTGATGATGATGATGATTATGATGATGATGCTGATGATGATGATGATGGTGGTGGTGCTGCTGATAATAATATCAATAAGGCGGATATAAATATTTTAATGAATTTTTAAAAAGCTGCAAACCCTTCAAGAGAGACGCCATCTTTGCGAGGGTGGGAGGGATTGTGGAGTTGGCGGGACAGAGTGGAGTGAATGTGTTGTGTCTGCAGGAGTGCTGGAGTGGGTGGTAGGTGTGGAAGAGGTTGTGAGGAGGTGGAGGATTGATAGAGGGGGGAGGGTGCAGGTGCTTTGAGGCAGATGCTTGAATTGGAGTTTTCTTTGGAATATTAATATTTCATTTTTAATAAAAATAATATTTCATTTTTAATAAAAATCATATTTCATTTTTAATAAAAATTATATTTCATTTTAAAATAAAAATAATATTTCATTTTTAATAAAAATAATATTTCATTTTAAAATAAAAATAATATTTCATTTTTAATAAAAATAATATTTCATTTTTAATAAAAATAATATTTCATTTTTAATAAAAATAATATTTCATTTTTAATAAAAATAATATTTAATTTTTAATAAAAACAATATTCCATTTTTAATAAAAATAATATTTCATTTTTAATAAAAATAATATTTCGGGTACTATTAATCATATTTTTTGAACATTTATAATATTATAATGTTATAATATTATTTAATTTTTTTTTTTCGTCTCAATATTATTATTATTTTTTATATTATTATTTATTTTTTCAATATTATTATTATATTTAAAAAAAAATTTTTCAATAATATTTTTTTTTCTTCTCAATATTGTTATTATTTTTTCAATATTATTATTTTTTTTAAATATTATTTTTTGTTTCAATAATAATAATATTTTTTCAATATTATTATTAATTTTTCAATAATAATATTATTTTTTCAATATTATTTTTTTGTTGTTAAATAATTAATTTTTTTTTTAAATAATTAATATTTTTTAATTATTATTTATTAGAGCTGTGCTTTATACAACGTTAATCAGTTAAGAATTTTAACGCATTTAAAAAAAATTAACGCATTTAAAGTTTTTAATGCACTTAAAATTATCCAAATTGAACTGTTTTGATTAAATTGTCAGCTAGTGAGCACAAACATTACTAATTTACTGTCAACAAACGAATTAGAAAAATTGAATTTCATCAAAAAACTTCTAATTTCTTGAAGATTTGCAACAGAACTTCTAGGGGTGAAAAATACATTGAAATTTTCAATAATTCCATAGAATTTCGACCAAAATAAATTCAATTTTACCCCTCTTCAGAAATTTTTTACACTTTTATGTTATGCTTAGATACGATGTTTATCAAAATGAAAAATATAAAAAAACAAAAATTTTCAAAAGTCGCCGAGTTATTGACCTTCAAAGTTCGCCAAAGTCAAACCCCCTTCTCTATTCAATTTGAAATATCTCAGCTTATATTTATCAAAACAAATAATGTATTATACCAAAATAAAGGTATTTGAATGTTCTATTTAAACATAATTTAATGGTTTAAATAAAAATATAATATACTTTTTTTTTTCGATGTCAACAGTTTGACCTTAAATTTTTCGATGTTGCCCCATATATTTTGTCAATTTTTTTATCGTAACATTTTAAAAACATTCATACATTACATTATTTGTTTTGATAAATATAGGCTGAGATATTTCAAAAAACCTTTTTTTTTCGACCTTTCGAAAAATTGCATTTTATATATTTTTTGTTTTGATAGACAACGTATTTAAACATAACATAAAAGTTTCATACATTTCTGATAAGGGTGTACTCCATTGGTCGAAATCCTATGGAATGACCCTAGTGTTACTTGCAATTTTTCACTTTACACAAAAAATATGCACTTCAGAAGATGATCCAGCTTATGTATTTCAAAAAAATAACTTCTTTCCAAATTGGAGCAGAGAATGAATAATCAGTATCCATTGGTCAGGAATTGCCACATCATTAGACCCCCGATTTAAAATGTTAAAAAATTTTCAAAAATTGAAAGAGTTGAAGAAACTATAAGAAGAAAAAAAACTTCAAAAACTATACAGCCTTCACCAAACAAAAGACTACAAACATATGTAATTTCTGATTCTAAAAATGAAGATACCTCAATGAATACTAAGTCAATCATTATACGTTATAGATAAAAATCTGAAGTAGGCTTTGTGAGTTGTCCTCTTTTTTGGTGGCAACAACACGAAGGGGCATATCCGACTCTTGCGAAACTGGCAAGAAATTATTTGTCATCTCTTGCAAGTACAGTTTCATGTGAACGTCTATTTAGCGTGTCAGGACACATAGTTAGCAAGAAAAGAGCCTCTTTAGATCCAACTTGTTGGGAAAAACTTGTTTGCTTTAGTAACTGGCTCAAAAATGATGTGTGACAATTGAATTTTTTATAATTTATGGATTTTTTTTCTTCTTTGAAATGTAGTTTACTTATAAAAAAAATTCTGATAAATTTTTTATTACATTTTAAAGAGGAAAAAAAGTTAATACTATTTTATACTAATGTCAAATATGCTTAAAAAAATACGATTAAAGCACGATTAAAATTTTTTATAGAACGATTAACGGCAATTAAAAGTTTTAATCGTGGAACAGCTCTAATTATAATAATTATTAATGAAAATAATGATATTATTTATTAATATTAATATTATTATTTTCATTAATATTATTATTTTTATTAATTTTTATGTTCATTAATATTATTGTTTTCATTAATATTATTATTTTCATTTATATTATTATTAATATTATTATTTTCATTAATATTATTATTTTCCTTAATATTATTATGTTCATTAATATTATTATTTTCATTAATATTATTATTTTCATTAATATTTTGGTTTTCATTAATATTTTTATTTTCATTAATATTTTTATTTTTAATAATACTTTTATTTTTAATAACATTTTTATTTTAAAATTATTATTTTCATAATGAATATATTATATCGATGGAGCTTAGTGAAATAATTTAAAATACTTTACTGATTTTCACCATCCTTCACAACCACCTTCATCTCTTCCACCACCTTCACCACTTCCACCCTTTCTACTACCACCTGACAGCCTGTCCCTTCTTCATGTGCACCCGTGAGAAAGTGCCCTGGTGTGAGTTTGCTGAAGACGCCTTCGAGGGACCTTCCACCAAGCTGCTCTCTCGGGTTAAGTGGGCTGCTCTCTCGGGTTTAGTGGGCTGCTCTCTCGGGTTAAGTGGGCTGCTCTCTCGGGTTAAGTGGGCTGCTCTCTCGGGTTAAGTGGGCTGCTCTCTCGGGTTAAGTGGGCTGCTCTCTCGGGTTAAGTGGGCTGCTCTCTCGGGTTAAGTGGGCTGCTCTCTCGGGTTAAGTGGGCTGCTCTCTCGGGTTAAGTCTGAACAATTCACTTGGTCAATGTCTGACCAACTCACTTGGTCAACGTCTGACCATCTCACTTGGTCAATGTCTGACCAACTCACTTGGTCAATGTCTGACCAACTCACTTGATCAACGTCTGACCCACTCACTTGGTCAATGTCTGACCAACTCACTTGGTCAATGTCTGACCAACTCACTTGATCAACGTCTGACCCACTCACTTGGTCAATGTCTGACCAACTCACTTGGTCAATGTCTGCCCAAATCATAATCAAGATGCGCATTTCTTTACTGCTTCAAGATGCGCATTTCTTTACTGCTTCAAGATGCGCATTTCTTTACTGCTTCATCCTTTAGTTTGTTAAAACTTGTCAGTTCATATTCTCTCGGTTGTTAAAAACTTCTATTATTGAAATGGTAAATGCACAAACTTTAAAGTGATGATTTAAATGTCGTAATTTGAAATTTTTTACTATATCAATGAAAAAGGTTCAGCAAAACACTAAAGATTCGATTTTGTCACTTAAGTTGAACTGTTTGCTGAGGCAGTTGTCAAGCTTTCCTAGTCAAGTGAAGGATCTGGTTTTTTCAAGTCTTACGCAAAGTGCATGATTACGCGTTATGGCAGCATATACACGTAACAAATATATGCATACAATACAATACAATACAACGACGAGTATTATTAACGTGGCGTAAACCCGGACGGGCTTCAAGACCACTTGGTTATGGAAAATTTGATAATAATATTAATGATAGATGAATAAATGGAAAGTATAGGAAAAGTAGTTATTGAAATTTAACAATAAAATCATTTGTATATATATATATACATACATATACATATATATAAACATATATATATATTTATTATTTTTATTTTTTTAAATAGACAAAATATATAAAAAAAATTTAAAGATTGAAACTGAAATGATAATAACAATAAATTTAAGAAAAAAGTAAATATCTATATTATATTATTATGATTATTTATTATTTATTATTATTATTTATTTCACAATTATTATTGACCATTGATATAAATATAAAAAGAATGAAATTGGGAAGCAAGAAATTGATTAATAAAAAATGAGCAGTAAATTTGTAAGTTATTGTTATCGGTCGAACAAGTACGTTTTCAGGGAACGGCTGAATGTCGCGGTCGAGCTCGGGGTTTTGAGTCTATTGGGAAGACTATTCCAAAGAGTCGGCGCTGCAACAAAAAAGCTTCTTGCACCTGCATACTTGAGTTTGTAGCTCTGTGGAACTACATCTCTTGACCTAGCAGACCTGAGTCTTTCCCTCTGGGGAAGACTTGCTCTCATGACAATGCTACTCGACAAATAATCTGGACACTCATTAGACAGACACTTGTGCATTAACAAAATGTTTTTGTATTCGATTCTGTTTTCAACACGAAGCCAGTGAAGCTCCTTGAGAACAGGGCTGATGTGATCATACTTTCTAGAACCTGTTATGAGCCTAGCTGTGGTGTTGATTATAGACTGAATTTTCTGCAGCTGCGTCATTGGCAACCCAGTAAGAATGATATTGCTTGTTGATGTGTGTCGTCATGGTGAGGTCTTTGTCGAGATAAACTCCTAGGTTTCTGACACTATCGGAAGGAATTATCTCGTTCTGACAAATGCGAACTGGATCTTTGGGAGTGTGAGTAGAGTTTCGACGGGATGAGAGCCAGATAACTTCAGTTTTGCTGGAGTTAAGTTTCAGTTGATTGGCACCCATCCAAGCAGCAATTTCATCAATGCATGATGACACCCTTTCTTGCAGGTCAGCCTGATGACCGTAAATCTGGGTGTCATCAGCGTACTGATGAAAAGCGAGCTCATGTCTAGCTGCTATTCTTTCCAAATCTCCAGTGTACAAGGGAATATTAAAGGACCAAGGACTGAACCTTGGAAGACTCCTACAGCGGAAACCGACATTGTCAATTTTGTCCCAACATCTGTCATTTAAGTAGTCCTTAAACCATTCTAACGAAGAGTCAGAAAAACCATAGAAGATGTTCAGTCTTCGGAGCAGTGTTGCGTGATCTACTAGATCGAAAGCTGCCGATAGATCAAGCAAAACTAAAAATGTAAGCTTACCGTCATCTGCTGCCCTAACGATGTCTGAAAAGACTTTGGTTATGGCAATTCTTGTCGAAGGATGACGACGGTAGGCTGACTGCAAGGGAGGGAAAAGACGAAATTCTGCGAGGTGGTTGATTACTCTGTGGAGAACTAATCTTTCCATGAGTTTGAACACCCTCAAGTTTGAAATAGGCCTGTACGACGAAGTTTCAGTGAGTTTAAGACTTGGCTTCTTGAGCAGTGGCGTGATGTAGGCCGACTTGAAAGACTTCGGAACCCTGCTTGCCGAAAAAGACCTTTTAAATAAGCTCACTAAAAAAGGAGCAATTATTCCAGATATCTCCTTCAACAGCCATGTAGGAACCGGGTCATTCGAGCACTGCTTATTCGGAAGCTCTTGAATAGCCCTAACTACTTCTTCTTCGTCGACTATGCTGAACCCATTCAAACTGAGCCCGTGCTCGCAGAATGAAAATGTTGGGTCATCTTGGGCATTGATTGACCTTCTCGCCGACGCAACTTTCTCTGTGAGATGTGCGTGATAGTCATCAGCACTGATGCCTGAGACTGACGACGTCTTACTTCTGCCCGCGATGCTACTGATGAGTTTCCAGGTGTAAGCTGGCTTCCCTTTAGACTGAGAAAGCTTCAAGTTCCAGAACTGCTCTCGCTTGCGTCTGCACAGACTCTTGTAAACTTTCAACTGTTTGACCCAGGCATTACGTGCTTGCTCATTTTTTGACCTACTGTAGCTTCTCTCAAGACTTCTCTTAAGGCGTTTAGAGGCGCGACACTCATGGTCAAACCAGGGGTCCGAAGGCCTCTGGTGCACTCTAACAGTATTAAGAGGAATTAACTTATCGAGAATGCTAGTTAAAGTGGAGCTGTAGAGGTCAGCAGCTGAATCTACATCAAGGTCAGTGCTAGACGAGAGTGGAGACAATCGAACCTGTTGAGCAAACTCTGTTCTATCCAAGAGTTTCCAGCGTCTACTAGAAGTTTTTTTTTACACAGGAGGAGGCTTGGCCAGTTGACACTTCCAGACCAACAGTTTGTGGTCAGAGAAGCCTATCTCAATGCAGTCATCTTCAAGACTCTTTCTCGAGGCAACAACATCAAGCCACCCTCCATGACTATGGGTTGGTTGGTTTACTGATGACTGGAAACCATGAGAGCTCAGGATAATCTGAAACGTCTGAGTATCGTTATCACTTGGATTTTCAAGGTGGAAGTTGAAATCTCCCAGTATTAATACTTCTTCACTGTATGTGGCCAAGGTGCTCATGATTTCATTGAAATCCTTGAAGAACACGCTAGAAGCATAACCTGTTCGATAGACAACTACTCCAATGACTGCCCTTGCACCAGAAAGGACAATTAACTAGAGAACTTAGTCGAATAGTGCAACCAGAATCCAAAGTCAGCCACGACTGCAACTCTCCCGTGGTTTGTATGCAGCGTGTTTACTGTATTGGAGAGTCTAGGCCTTGATCTTTCGACCACTACCAAGCCCTCCTGCCGCAGTCGGATGATACAGACTGACTCAGGATCATGCCAAGTTTCAACCAGAAACAGTCCGTTTATCTTGTACTCTTTCATGGTCTCCAGAACATCATCCACCTTATTGTGGAGAGACCTAGTGTTGAGTAGGCCCAGCACGACTGGAGGCCCACTCTTCTGGCATTTGTGCTGATCAACTTTCTCATGGACAACTGGCTCATGGCTTCTAAGAGCGTGCCGGCTGGGCGTTCCTTTACAAGTTTTCCGCCTCGTCTGCCACGATAATGCCAATGCTGGCGGTGCCTTGCCAATCCTAGTCTGTTGATGGTCACTCTAGCCTCTGCACTAAGCTCCCCATTATTGTTATTACTGAATTGTAAAAAGAATTCTTTAGAGTAAATTTGCATAGGATAGAACAATAATAATAATAATAATAATAAAATAGTTTAGAGACTA
>OX030966.1:1040017-1077517 GCA_943735955.1 Piscicola geometra | reverse complement strand
CACCAATCTCTTTCACCAATCTCCTCCACCAATCTCCTCCACCAATCTCTTCCACCAATCTCTTCCACCGATCTTTTCTACCAATCTCTTCCACCAATCTCCTCCACGAATCTCCTCAACCAATCTCTTCCACCAATCTCCTCCACCAATCTCTTTCACCAATCTCTTTCACCAATCTCTTTCACCAATCTCTTCCACCAATCTCTTTCACCAATCTCTTCCACCAATCTCCTCCACCAATCTCTTCCACCAATCTCTTTCACCAATCTCTTTCACCAATCTCTTTCACCAATCTCTTCCACCAATCTCCTCCACCAATCTCTTCCACCGATCTCTTCTACCAATCTCTTCCACCAATCTCTTTCACCAATTTCTTCCACCGATCTCTTCCACCAATCTCTTCCACCATCTCATCAATCCATCTCCCATCATTTCACTACCTTTCTCCCCAATATCTTCTTCCTACACTTTTATCCTAACATCTATTCTTTTCTCTCTTAAGAAAATATAAAAGTTTTATATTTACCTTTTCTTCATCCACCACACACCTATCACTACCCACCCATCCATCATTCACCACCAATCCATCATCACCACCCCCCATTCACCACCCACGCACCCATCACCACCCACGCACCCACTCCCCCCCCCCCCCATCACCACCCATCACCACCCCCCCCCATCACCACCCATCAGCACCCTTCACCACCCCCCCATCACCACCCCCTCCCCATCATCACCCATAACCACCCACCCCCCCATCACCACCCCCCCATCACCACCCATCCCCACCCACCACTCATCACCACCCATTACCACCCATCACCACCCATCCCCACCCATCACCACCCATCACCACCCATCCCCACCCACCACTCATGACCACTCATCACCACCCATCACCACCCATCACCACCCATCACCACCCATCACCACCCATCACCACCCATCCCCACCCATCACCACCCATCACCACCCACCACCCATCACCACCCACCACCCATCACCACCCATCATCTCCCCATCACCCCCCATCACTGCAGGCAGGATAGGCGTGAACATCTGCTACGGCAGACACCACCCTCAGGCGTGGATGGCTTACGGCCTCAATGCAGCTGAGATCGTCTTCAACCCCTCTGCCACTGTAGGAGTCCTCAGGTGGTGCGAGGGTGGGTGAGGGGACGGGGTGGGGTGAAGATGAAAAGGGGGTGACAATGTGTTGGTGGATGAAGATGGGTGAATGGGTGGGTGGGTGAGTGGTGTGTGGGTGGGTGGGTGGATGGTGTGTGGGTGGGTGTTGTTTGGGTGGGTGGGATGTGGGTGGGTGGGTGAGTGGGTGGGAGGGTGGGTGGTGTGTGGGTGGGTGGATGGATGGGTGGTGTGTGGGTGGGTGTTGTTTGGGTGGGTGGAATGTGGGTGGGTGGGTGAAAATGGATGGGTGCTAAATAGTTGGTGATTGTAATGAAAAGTGTTGGTTGGTGGAAGGGAATTTTGTGAGTGAGTGCTTGATGACGATGTTGGAGCTTGATGACGATGTTGGAGCTTGATGACGATGTTGGAGCTTGATGTCGATGTTGGAGCTTGATGACGATGTTGGAGCTTGATGTCGATGTTGGAGCTTGATGTCGATGTTGGAGCTTGATGACGATGTTGGAGCTTGATGTCGATGTTGGAGCTTGATGTCGATGTTGGAGCTTGATGACGATGTTGGAGCTTGATGACGATGTTGGAGCTTGATGACGATGTTGGAGCTTGATGTCGATGTTGGAGCTTGATGACGATGTTGGAGCTTGATGTCGATGTTGGAGCTTGATGACGATGTTGGAGCTTGATGACGATGTTGGAGCTTGATGTCGATGTTGGAGCTTGATGACGATGTTGGAGCTTGATGACAGCGTCGTGACCATCCTGCCCCTCAGCGAACCCCTGTGGCCCATCGAGGCGCGCAACGCAGCCATTGCCAACTCCTACTTCGCATGCGCCATTAACAGAGTTGGAACGGTAAGGAATATTAGTTGTTTAATGTTATATGCGTGAATGCCACAACTTGCAAGACCACAACTTGCAAGACCACAACTTGCAAGACCACAACTTGCAAGACCACAACTTGCAAGACCACAACTTGCAACACCACAATTTGCAACACCACAACTTGCAACACCACAACTTGCAACACCACAACTTGCAAGACCACAACTTGCAAGACCACAACTTGCAACACCACAATTTGCAACACCACAACTTGCAACACCACAACTTGCAACACCACAACTTGCAACACCACAACTTGCAACACCACAATTTGCAACACCACAACTTGCAACACCACAACTTACAACACCACAATTTGCAACACCACAACTTGCAACACCACAATTTGCAACACCACAACTTGCAACACCACAACTTGCAACACCACAATTTGCAACACCACAACTTGCAACACCACAACTTGCAACACCACAACTTGCAACACCACAACTTGCAACACCACAACTTGCAACACCACAATTTGCAATGCCACACCTCAGGAGAGCTTTCCGAACGCCTTCACCTCTGGAGACGGCAAGGCAAGCCACAATGACTTTGGCCACTTCTATGGCTCGTCGTACGTGGCGGCTCCTGATGGCTGCAGAACTCCCGTGAGTCATTCAATCAATCAAATAGACTTTTATAGCTTTCTTTCTTCAAATTCAAGAGCGCAAGAGAGGCTTTTGAGTTGTCATTATAGAAGTTGTTTTACTTTTTTTTGGGTTGAGTGTTTTAGATTATGAGTGGGTTGCCACTTCAAAGGGCCTGTCCCGTGTGAGAGATGGCTTGCTGGTTGTCGACTGTGATTTGAACATGTGCAGACAGATGAAGGACAAGTGGGGGTTCAGGGTAGAATTTCATTTTATAAATATTTTTTCATATCTATTTTCATTCTCAAACTATTCAGAATAGTTCTTTTTAAAGTCATGGCGAAAGACTCACACTTTGTCGGTAAACTAACCAACAGTTGCACGAATGTGTTGGTGAATAGCTATTTTTGTTGGTCCAAATTTTTAGAGTTGTAAAAATCCCCATCTTACTGTTTGTATGGATTAATTTAAACATGGAATAATAAAAAATAATTTTACTTTAATTTGTTCAATATATTGAAAAACACTCGAACATTTACGAAAGATTCCTGTATTTTCGATGTGTTCGTCTCAATAATAATTCATACACGAAATTGGAAAGAATTCAAGAAAAAGTAACTGCGAAATCATTTGATTTTTTTAAAAAGTTAAAAACAATTTAATGAATTTTTGTTGCACATTTGCTGTTGTCTTGACAAGCGGATTGCCGGTGGAGACTTTCGCCATGACTTGAAGACCATCCATTCATTTAAAAAGCCCATTCAATCATGAGCAGATGACTCAGAGACTGCCCCTGTACGCTGACCTCCTGACTAAGGCTTCCAAAGAAGACTTCAAGCCCAATATCGTCAAGGAACAATCAAAGCTGCAGGAAATTATAAATGATCGTAACTTATAATAAAGATAAGAGTTTTGAATTGAAATTTCGAAATATAATTACTATTTTTAGATTTAACTTTTGTAAGACTTTTTATTAATTCTTGAGATTTTGCACCTGGTTTAGACTGGATTTACACTAAACGGACTTAATGATAAACTTCAATGGACCTAATTAAAATAAACTAAACTAACTTCCAAAGTAGGTAGAAAAAGTATAAAATATGGACAGAAAAATAATAAAGTATAGGCTATACTGTATAGCATTTCTTCTAAATATAATTTGAATTATTTAAAAATAAAACTGATTACAGTAAAATACCAATATTATCACACTTTTAAATTGTTGTTTTTTGAAATGTTCGAAAATAAAGATATTTTGTCAACTAATTAAACAAAAATCTAAATCGATATAATATTGAAGTTCTTTGCCTTTCTATTCTTAGTCAAAATAAATTAGTTATAATTTATTAAACTTCAGTTACGAGTGTTATCATTGTTTGCCACAATTATCACCAAAGAAATTCAAGTTTATATTGG
The DNA here is from genome assembly GCA_943735955.1 of Piscicola geometra. Taxonomy (NCBI): domain Eukaryota; kingdom Metazoa; phylum Annelida; class Clitellata; order Hirudinida; family Piscicolidae; genus Piscicola; species Piscicola geometra. Next base: position 1,073,480 of record OX030966.1, on the reverse strand, counting down.
AATAAGGAGCCCAAAACCAATTAGTTCTTCAACAAATAATCTCTCAACTAGAGCTGTTAACAACGATAACTTTCACATTTTATAATTTTTCTGCGCATGCACTTTTGTTAATTTTTTTGAAAATAAAAATATTATATAATTGTTTTAAAAAGTTAAAAATAAATTATATATATAATCTAGTTAATCCAGATTTGACTACAGACTTTGTGTCTTTCTGTATTTATGTTTTCAATTTCAAAAAAACTTGCTTTATGTATACTCATGTATGTAATATAGAGTGTAAAAATAATTTCAAACACAATAATTGTATTAATCTTTTTTAATTGAGCAAATAGTTTTTCCTATTATCAGTGAACACTGACAGCCATAAAACCTCATCTAAAAACAATATAAACTTTTTGAATTCAATTTTTGTTGAGTTTTCTTTTTTCCTTCTTTTTTAACACTATAGTTACTATATGCTGCGTGAATGAGAAATTTAAAATTAATTTTTAAAATGGCGCCCGTAATGACGGCCATTTAAATCTCCGTAACTTATTATTTTTCACTAAAATAGCTATTTTTACTTCATGAAATGGTTTTTGAGAATAATTTAATTAATATTCAATTACTTTTTAACGTTAAAACTTTAATTATTTTAAAAGAACCCAGTATTGTAGAAAAATCTTGAATTAGAGGAAAGAGCGCTATAGAAATTGATTTGATTGATTGATTGTTTGATTGAAATCTATATTAACAAGCAGATCATGATAGTGTATTAATGTCTCGATCACCATTATGAGAATCGGGACAAATAATGTTATTTTACTAGTTTAGAAGTTTCGTGAAAAAAATTATTAGACGATGATTATGTCAAAATACTCTTCATTCAATGCATTCTTTAATTAATATTATGAAAATATTTAAAAAAAACTACTGTAAATTCGTAATACCTAATACTAGTATTATGAGAATCGGGACAGTTGTGTTAACGTCATGGTGTGCATGATATAAAATAATGATAGAGTTTCACAAAAAATAACATAAGAGCCCAATAATTAACATTTATCTTTCTTTACACATGAAATGTATTCAGAAAAAATAAAATTATATTACTCACTTGTTGCTTAATAAATCGCGATGATCAGCGGGACGCTAAAATCAGAACAAAAATTGTTCAAAATAACCAAATGAACAAAATAGCCAAAAACTCATATAAATTGAGTATTCTAAAATCAAAAGAAGTAAAAACACGTTTTTAAATATTCCTATGACTGAATAAATCAAACCGGATTGAACTAACTAAAACATAAATCTAAATACCTATTATTTGAGATTTGTAAAAGAAATTTAAGACATGCGTTTTTAGCCTATTTACAATTTTTAAATAGCTAGAAAGTATAATATCTTAGTATTTATTATGAATATTTTACATGGATAATATTTTTATACTCCTTTTCTTTAAAAAAATGCATCCAGTCTTGGATACGATTTTCCATTCTTTTTAAAAACAAGTAAAACATTGCAAATCGTGAGTCTGTAATCGATTCTGGATTAACCCATATATATATATATATATATATATATATATATATATATATATATATATATATATAGCCTTTCTTCCACAATAGGCATTATCAATATATATATATATATATATATATATATATATATATATATATATATATATATATATATTGATAATGCCTATTGTGGAAGAAAGGCTACAGAAAAAAGTAAAACTTTACTGATATACCGTAAAATGCAAATATTTTCGTGCACTTTTAACCCTTAACCTTTAATCACCAATCGAAAAAAATAACGTTGGCGTCCGCAAGGGTCGAATCGACCCATCGCATATTTCAACAAAGTTTTCACACACACAAAATTTTTTTTAGAGTTATAGTGATTTTTTATAACATTTTCATATATTTTTATAAATAATTATCAGTATTTACTTCTTTTTAAAAAAGATTTCACTATCCTAATAGGGGTTTATAATGGTAGAAGTGAGCCATTTCAGGCATTGTGGTCAAAGACTGTTGTCTGTGTATTGGCCAATTAATATCACGAAATATATGTGAATTAATAGCTAAATGTCTAAAATTTGGTTGAATTAATATCAGAAGTTTTTGAAGCCAAAAAACAAAGTTTGCTCCAATGGGCGCTGATCATGACATGTGGTAGTAAAAACTATCAAATTCCATATGAGTATGTAAAGGTGGATGATTTTGGGTCTGAAGTTAAACGACCACATATTGAAAAATTCCGTTCACAGTGAAGATAACTTGCAGATATACTAAACAAAATTTTGCCTACTTCTTGATGTATTTTAAAATTGCTCATTTTACTCCAATAAAATTAAATATCTTTATAATCTTTCATTTTTTTGGGACGTAATTGTGAATATTTGTACAGTTCATCTTCTGAATTTTTTTCTTCGTTCATTATTATTAATTCTTCAATAATATTAGAAATATGTTTTTTGACAACATTTTTATTCTCCACAACTGCAAATATAAAATCATTTGTATAATTTGTTAGTATAATAATTTTATTATAATTTTTACGTTATAAAAACAAACATAATAGGTCTAAATAACCATAATTTGTTTTTTTCTCAACGGCACTGCAGCTTGGTCAGGCTGACAAAATAGAATTAAATTTTTTCTAATGAAAGTCTTGGTATTAATTTCTTTTCTATCCCAAACTTGTTTCCTACTGTGGATGCAACAGACATCCCTGTGAACATTCTATATGGGTCTCATATGGGCTAAATGGGCTAAGGGTAATCAATATGGGTCCTATATGGGTCCTATATGGGCTTCGTGGGCTAGAGATTATCTATATGGGTCCTATATGGGCTAAATGGGCTTGAAAAAAGAATAAAATTTAACGTGTTTTTAAGAAAAACCTATTTGGGAAGTATATGGGTCCTAAATGGGCTAAATGAGCTTTGAATAATAATAAAAGTTAAAGTGTTTTTATGGAAAACCTATGTGGGTCCTATATGGGTCCTATATGGGCTAAATGGGCTTAAAAATAAATAAAAGTTCTAAGTGTTTTCAAGGAAAGCTTATGTGGGTCCTATATGGGTCCTATATGGGCTAAATTGGCTTTAAAAAAAATAAAAATTCTAAGTGTTTTCAAGGAAAGCCTATGTGGGTCCTATATGGGTTCTATATGGGCTAAATGGGCTTTGAATAATAAAAAAAGTTGTAGTGTTTTCAAGGAAAGCCTATGTGGGCCCTATATGGGTCCTATATGGGCCAAATGGGCTTTGAATAATGAAAAAAGTTGAAGTGTTTTTATGGAAAGCCAATGTGGGTCCTATATGGGTCCTATATGGGCTAAATGGGATTTTAAAAAATTAAAATTTTAAGTTTTTTCAAGGAAAGCCTATGTGGGTCCTATATGGGTCCTATATGGGCTAAATGGGCCTCGAATAATGAAAAAGTTAAAGTGTTTTTATGGAAAGCCTATGTGGGTCATATATGGGTCCTATATGGGCTTAATGGGCTTTGAATTAGAGTAACATTTGGCCATGGTTTGGTAAAATATTTATTATATTGTTATTTTAATCATTTCAATTTATTATCTCTTTTATTTTAAAAATTTTATCTTTAAAATTATGCAAATAATTATTCAATAGTTCAACAAACTTTTCAAAACCCCACAAGTTGTAATCAATGTATTCAATATCTATATAAGATACCAGCCATTTTTTAAACATGTTTAATGTCAAAGGAGAGCCGGTTAGCACTCCCCTTGACAAGAACGAAAGAAACCATGGTATTTATTTCATCAATAAATTATTCTCAACAGAACGTCAAAACCAACTAAAACAAACAGAAGACAAATACACGTGTCCAATTGGCTGACAAGAGCCACAGAAAAAGATGGAAAGAGAAGCAAAAAATGGGGAGCGGGGATGGCTAGACGTCGGACTTGCAACTTAAAGGTTGCCAGTTCGAATCCTTGGGAGCAACCGTGAACTATCATATACCTAGTGTATATGATGCGGTGTTTGCGACGTATGCATTGAAAGATGTGTACGTCGTGTGGAGTGGCGCCTTGGCGCATAAGAACCATGGTTCTCAGAACCATTGTAACATGGCATGCGTCTCTCAGGCTGTGAATAGTATAGACCAAAAAAAAAAAAAGCAAACATACTCTTAAATAATCCGATTAATCACATATTTTTAATTGGACTATTTTTTTTACATCTTTAAATTTATTTTTGGAAGAAATATTTTAATTACTTTTTTTTACAATAAATAATTTATCAATCAATCATGTGTTTGTGTTCAAAAGTTTGAGCGTATATGCTATACAAGGAACCCATTTAATTTGGCGTAACATTTTGACCTGGGTCCCATATGGGCTGCCCATATAGGGCCCATATGGACTGCCCATTTAGTTGCCCATATAGCCCATATGGGACCCACTTAATTCGGTGTAGCATTTTGACATGGGTCCCATATGGGCAATCATTTGGAAATTAATCATTCAAATTAATAGTATTAATTTATAAAATTAAAATAATATAACTGACCATTTTTATTTCATCTGAAAAGTTTTCATCATCACCCATTTGTTCTAATCTTCCTAATCTTTGCACTCACCATAACAACTTCAAATGTAGTGTTGGAGATTTCGACATTGGCAATGGTGGCTTCGTTACACATTTCTATTGCATTTAATACTTATTTTAAGTACGGAGTATCGATGAAATAAAGATTTCCATACTTAGAAGTTTGCTGAAAAATCATTGTTAAAAAATCCAATCCCAATAACTGTTATTCCCGTTTTTCCCGTTCCCGGTTTAAAAGTTGATTCCCGTTCCCGACTTTTCCGGTCCCGAAATTAATTTTCATCCCCGTTCCCGCGGGAGTCCCGCGAGTACCCGCGGGTACCCAGTCCGATCTCTAGTTTCGACCCATACGGTCGCGAACGTTAAAAAAAGTTTAATTATGTAAAATTGAAAATAAACGAAATGATATTTCACTTCTGAAAAGTTTGTTAGATTTTCAATAAATAATCAGACAAAGTCATGAAATTACAAAAAAATAACTTCACAATTAAAAACAGAATGAGCGATTGGTATAAGTCGAATCGATTTTAAACTGTCAAACTGGGGAGCGGGGATGGCTTAGATGGTAGACGTCGGACTTGCAACTTAAAGGTTGCCTGTTCGAATCCCTGACAAGCAACCATGAACTATCATATACCTAGTGTATATGATGCGGTGTTTGCGACGTATGCATTGGGAGATGTGTACGTCGTGTGGAGTGGCGCCTTGGCGCATAAGAACCATGGTTCTCAGAACCATTGTAACATGGCATGCGTCTCTCAGGCTGTGAACAGTATAGACCAAAAAAAAAACGTTTACTCAAGACATGATTAACACTAACAATGCAACAAGTTTGACTCAAAAATTACTTTTTGATGTCAAAAATAATCCCCCACGTGCGATTGAAAAAATAACACAAAATGGGTTGAAAAAGTGTTTTTGTGTGTGGGCATTGGCGTGTAAAACTAGAATTCACTAGAAAAATACTTTTTTTTTAAACTTTTCTGTTTTTTATATATTTTAATGTTTTTTGGTTGATACTTTCATTTATAAAAGTTTTGTTGAACTTCTTTATTTTCAGTGAAAGGATCATTCTTTGTTTTTAACAGGCATAAAAGTTCAAGTCTTTTTCGCTTTTTCTATAAACAAGATTTATTTTAATTTTTGCTTTTTTGCAAAACTGCTTTTTTTCTTTCACTCTAGTTAAGTTTTGACTGTTTTTTTGCTTGATCCGTTGCTTCGAAGCCTCCGAAAGACGGGATCTGTCCATCTCTGGGCTGCTGGCTCTTTTATAGGATGATGGATCTACTAACTGCATTCAATTTACTAGTTTTTGCTGTCTATGTTTCACCTTACCACACTGCTTCTCCATTCCAAGGTTATTAACAAAAGTGTCATGGATTTCAGAAGCCTGCTCATTGATTGGGTACCTCATAGGTAAGGCCTCTTTATCAATGTCCTAGTCTCTCTTTTGCCTATCTAAAACCGTCTTGAGAAGGGGCTGCTGAATAAAAACTAATCTATAGACTTACTCCAAGTGCTCAACTGCTGCTTCTGACACCAAGTGCACATCCAAGCAGGAAAACACCATCAGAACAACTTGAAATAGGGAGGTTCCATAACTTCTCTGACAAAACAGGCTAGACGGTTGTTTATCAATCAATCACTAATTATTTGTATAGCGCCCTTTGCGAAGTGAAAAAAAGCACTCAGCCATCACGTCTAGAACAAATTAGTCTTCAGGCCTCGACGGAAAACTATTAGTTAAAGTTAGAGAAGAGGGTAAAGAATTCCATAAAAGAGGACCACAGTAAGAAAAAGAACGTTTAGCAAAAGAGTGTTTAACTGGAAAACGAAAAGAACGTTCAAAGGTCGAAGATCTTAGACCAGATTTAGGGGGTTGTTTAATTAGATTTTAAAGATAACTTGGAGTAGTACCCTTATGAATTGTAAACATATTTAGGCATATTTTAAAAGTCACTCTAGATCTCAAAGGTAACCAATGTAACAGACGAAGATAAGAAGAAATGTGAAAAAACTTAAGAGCACGAGCAACAAGACGAGCAGCACAATTAAAGGTTTTATTAAGAGGAGCTAAAGTAGTATCAGGGAGGCCATAGTAAAGAGAGTTGCAATAATCAATCCTGGAGAGAACTAGAGAAGATACAAGAAGTTGCAAAGTAGGATCATCAAGAAAAGGAAGAAACTGTTTAATACGACGAATGTGGAAGTAACAAGATTTAGAGACAGATGGAATTTGAAGAGCTAAAGACAAGTTAGAATCGAAAATAAAACCAAGGCTACGTATAGAAGATGAAGGGTTTAGAGATAATGAGGAAGGGGAGGCAAAACTAAAGAAGGAAGGAATAGTAAAGACTTTGATTTTTTATTGAAATATATGAGTTCAAATTTGTCCGGATTAAGTTTGAGAAACATAGATGAAGCCCAAGAGATTATAGATTGAAGACAGAGAGTTATTTTATTAATAGTAAGGTCAAGAGAAGAGTCAGTGAAAGATGTATAAATATAGGAGTCGTCAGCATAAATTTGACTGTTTAAGGAAGATAAAGAAATAATATTAGGTAGTTCCGAGGTATAGAGAATAAAAAGTAAGGGACCAAGGATTGAGCCCTGTGGAACACCATAAGATAAAGAAACAGAAGAAGAACGAGAAGATTCAATTGATACATAGGAAGTTCGCTTAGAAAGATAGGATTTAAGCCAGATAAGGGAAGATCCAGAAATATTAAGGAAGAATCTAAAACATTTAATAAAAGAGTATGATCGGCAGTATCAAAAGCAGATGAAAAGTCAAGGCATAAAAGAAGAGTATATGCATTAGAATCAGAAGTTAAAATAAGGTCATTATAGAGTTTAAGTAAAGCAGTTTCAGTGGAGTGGCCAATTTTGAAACCAGATTGAGAGTAAGGAAGTAGTGAGTATTTGTTAAATTGAAGATTAATTGTTGAGAAGTAACTTTTTCAAGGACCTTAGAAAGAAAGGGAAGGTTAGATACAGGTCTATAACTGGATAAGGATGCAGGATCAAGAGAAGGCTTCTTAATTGTAGGAATGATAAATGATGATTTTGTTTTTGGTCTATACTATTCACAGCCTGACAGACGCATGCCATGTTACAATGGTTCTGAGAACCATGGTTCTTATGCGCCAAGGCGCCACTCCACACCACGGACACATCTTTCAATGCATACGTCGCAAACACCGCATCATATACACTAGGTATATGATAGTTCACGGTTGCTAGTCAAGGATTCGAACAGGCAACCTTTAAGTTGCAAGTCCGACGTCTACCATCTAAGCCATCCCCGCTCCCCAAAGATAGAAGGAAGATGAAGACAAAGATAAGTTAACCAAATTCAAAACAAGAGGATAGAATAAAAAGAAGAGTTCTTTAAAAAGGGTTGTAGGAATAAGATCTAGAGAACAAGAAGTGGGAGACATAGAATTAATTATATTTGTAAGATGGTCCAATGTGATAGGAGAGAAGGATGACAAAGATTCAGAAGTAAACTTTGTGAAAGATGGTGTAGGCCTATTATTAGACGAAGATCTAATATTAGATATTTTATTAGTTAGAAATTCAAGATAGTCATCAGGAGAGAAAGATAGAGGAGAAGAGTTTTTATGTAAAAGTTTAGATAAAGAAGACCACCTATTTTTAGAATTGAAGGAGGAGATAATAGAATTTCTTAAAAACAAAGAGTGTTTATTAAACAGGAGAGTGCGATAAGAAGAGAACAATTTTGCCATTTATTCAAACAAGATACAGAGAGAGTAGATCGATAAGTTGGTTCATACTTGCGAACTAGTCGCTTAGAAGTCATGCACTCACAATCATACCATGGGGATTTTTTAGAAGAGAGACGATACCGGAAAGTTTTATATGGAGCAAAAGTATCTAAAAGGGAAGAGAGAGTAAGATTGAAATTATCCATAAAAATATCCACATCAGTAAAAGATTTAGAAGGAAAGTCAGAAGAGAGAAAGCATTTAGTAAAATTTATTTTATGAAAATTAGACCAAGAGCGCTTAACAATAAAAGAGGGGAAGTTAGAAAAAGACTGGACAAGAGATAGTTTAAAAGATTTAAAGTAGTGGTCAGTAAAAGGGAGTGGAATAGATTTTAAATCCTTAATTTTGATATAATTAGAAGAAATTACAAAGTCAAGAGTATTACCAAGTGCATGATTAGGAAAATTACAGTTTTGAGATAAATTAAAAAGAGAAAGAATTTCAAGAAACTTAGCAACATAGAAGTCAGAAGGTTTATTAGAAGAGATATTAAAGTCTCCAAGAATAAAAAATGGACAAGATAAAGAATGAAGGAATTCAGAGAGGTTATGAAAATCATCTAAAAATTGAGGTAAAGAACTATTAGGTGGTCTATAGATAGCAACTAAATTAAATTTGAAAGAATATAGTTTTACAGTAGTTGTTTGGTTAGCGGCTGCCATTTTAGCAGCCGCTCAAATAAATTTGTAGAATAAACGGTTTTGAGTATAATATATTAAAATTTTAGAATCTTAAGTCTAAATAAAAATTAAATTTAATTAATTAGAATGTTTTTTGTGCGAATGTTGGTTGTTTTGAATCTGTCGAGGAATGGCCGCAGCAGACCAAGATGGCCGCAGGGATTCAAGTGAGCTGTGACATAAAGAAGAAAACCTTCCATAGCAGCAGCAGTTCCACTGTTGAAAAGAACTTTTCATTCACTCTCTATCGCAGTCTCGGCACCAGTGGCAAGACAGAAAATTGACAAGAATGATGATTGTTTTTCATGGTTTTGAGGATGATGTGGTGATGATTGTGCTGTGGTATGAGTGTTGGTACTGTAGTGATGATTGAATTTTTTTGGGGGTGATAGTGATTTTTTGGCGGTGATTATCATGGTGGTGTGGGTGAGGTTGGATTATTGAGGTTGATTGTTTGTTTTTTATATTTAAATTGATATATATACATATATTGGTAGTGGTCTAAAAACCGTTTTATTTAACAAATTTATTTGAAGAGCGCTTTTGTTCACTTATAAAAGGTGCTATACAAATCATTAGTGATTGATTGATTGATTGAGTATAAAAACATTCAAAGGATGAAAAGTGAACATAAGAGTCAACAGAGATAGAATACAAGGATCTAAGACTTAGATTCTAAATAAATACTTCTAATCATAAATGGGTTAATCGATTACATACTTACGATTTTCCGTGTCTTACTTGTTTTTCAAAAGAATGGAAAATCGTATCAAAGACTGGATGCATTTTTGTTAAAGAAAATGAATATACAAATATTATCCATGTAAAATTTTTATAATAAATATTACTATATTATCCTTTCTAGCTATTCAAAAGTTTAAAATAGATTAAAAACGCATGTCTTAAATTTGCTAACGGATTTTTAATATTAAATATTTAAGTTTATGTATTAGTTAGTTCTATCCGGTTTGATTTATTCAGTCGTAGGCTTATTTAAAGACGTGGTTTGCTTTTCTCAACTTTAAAAAACATTATTTTATATCAGCTTTCGGCTATTTTGATATTTTAAACAATTTCTCACTTTTTATTATAGCGTTTTTGGATCTCCGCGCTTGGAGACCCCCGCCTTCACACAAAAATATACTAATATAGTTTGATTGGCCCAGCGTTTATGTATGCATGATTAACATTTTATAGCTAACGGCACTGTTTATTTACTAATATCAGCTGATGTATGTAAGGCATAATGAAAATAATGATAAATAAAGGCGGCCATTTAAAAAAATATATTTCGGCAACTATTTGATACGAGATATATCGTAAAATGAACAATAATTATGGCTTATTTACTTCTAGAGTATTATTATAACCTAAATGAAAAAGATAGAAACAATCAAAGTCGAAAAAATTCCATCGAAATGATTTATTGCTCTAATTTGCAGCATATCCTTTGCAGCTTTAACAAATTCAAATCTGTTCACAGCCGTTTAAAAATTAAGTTTTTACCACTTTATTAAACTCTAAATGTTAAAAATGTAAAAATAATATGTGAAATTGTTCACTGAAAAAATGTTGGCATAATATTGGTCAGAGGACTAAAAGTCATCAGCATGTTTTACAAATAATATGTGGATAAATGTTATATAATTTTAAAGTATTTTATTTTTCTTATCAGCAGTCAAAATATTTCTTCTTGGATAGTCCTGACATGTTTTTTTTGAAATCTTTTTATCAATGTCAGCTACCATGATACAAAATAGGTGGTTAAGTTAAGTTGATAATGGATTTGAAAAAATTATAAAACAGTGTCATAATGTTGAAAAAAAGACCTATTTCATTGTTAGTGGGCAAGTCACTTCAAAACCAAACAGGCCATAGGCTGCTCCATTCTCTTGACTGGTCTCTTAATTTTTAAACGACTGTGAACAGATTTGAATTTGTTAAAGCTGCAAAGGATATGCTGCAAATTAGACTAATTATTAGAGCAATAAATCATTTCGATGGAATTTTTTCGACTTTGATTGTTTCTATCTTTTTCATTCAGGTCATATTCTAGAAGTAAATAAGCCATAATTCTTGTTCATTTTACGATATATCTCGTATCAAATAGTTGCCGAAAAATTAAAAAAAAATGGCCGCCTTTATTTATCATTATTTTCATGTCTTACATACATCAGCTGATATTAGTAAATAAACAGTGCCGTTAGCTATAAAATGTTAATCTTAAAGCTGCGTAATATATGTTTTAGTCATGTTTTTACACAAGTAGTGACCAATCAAAGTCATGCATATATTAACGCTGGGCCAATCAAACTACTTATAAATGTATGGGTATATGTTTGTATGAAGGCGGGGGTCTCCAAGCGAGAACAACCCAACTAAAAATCGGAGCTCCGCCGCTCGCGATCGGGAGAAGCGCAAAGCGAGATGTGCCCGGGTGCGCATGCAGCGCAAGGCATTTGATTCCCACTTTAAGACCTGATTCGGCAGTGATGACAGCTGCTTCCTTGGACAGGCCTCATGTGTCAGTGAAGATGGAACCGAAATCACCGTCTTCTTCATGCAGCGCGTCTAAAAACTCTCGTAATCGAAGAAAGCAGACTTCGACAAAATCTATTATCCATTTTAAATAAAAAAATTCTCGTCATTTTTGTTTCTAGAAACGATTGTGCAATATTAAAAATAAAGACAACTACGTTCTTTAGATGAAATTTAATTGCTGATCTCCCAATACCTATAGAACAGAGGTGCACAACCCGCGGCCCTTCGGCCTGTTTGATGCAGCCCCCAGACAACTAGTCCATTTTGGCTATTTGCGGCCCTAACAGAATTTTAAATCGACGCACCCGCCCATCTCTTTTTAATAGTACTGTTTGCACTTTCCTAATATAAAACGATTGAAACAACAACAACGAGCGATAATTGAGTTGTTTTAATTTACTAAGAATGTCAAAGCGTAAAATTGAAGCAGAAAATCGTCAGTTCAATGAAGACTGGAGAAATGCAGCATTTCAATGGAACAGCTATGAGCCTAATTTGTCGCGATCTTTGGTTAGCGGCTGCCATTTTGGCAGCCGCTCAAATAAATTTGTGGAATAAACGGTTTTGGCTATAATATATTAAAATTTTAGAATCTAAAGTCTAAATAAAAATTAAATTTAATTAATTAGAATGTTTTTAGTGCAAATATTGGTTGTTTTGAATCTGTCGAGAATGGCCGCAGCAGACCAAGATGGCCGCAGGGAATCAAAGCGCTCAGGGAGAAAGGATGAAGGAGAAAGCTTTCCATAGCAGCAGCACTACCAGCGTTGGCAATGACTTCTCCTTCACCCTCTTTCGCAGCCTCGGCACCAGTGGCAAGACAGAAAATTGAGAAGAATGATGATTGTGTTTTGAGGATGATGTGGTGATGATTGTGCTGTGGTATGAGTGTTGGTATTGTGGTGATGAAAGAATTTTTTATTTATGGTGATAGTGATTTTTTGGCGGTGATTGTCATGGTGGGGTGGGTGAGGTTGGATTATTGAGGTTGATTGTGTGTTTATATATATATTTTAATTTATATATATACATATATTTATAATGGTCTAAAAACCGTTTTATTTAACAAATTTATTTGAAGAGCGCCTTTGTTCACTTAGTAAAGGGCGCTATACAAATCATTAGTGATTGATTGATTGATTGATTCCGTAACTGTAATGAAGGACTACAATTGCAAAAGACATTATGAAACCAAACACGCTGCTACGTTTGATGATGTGAAAGACGAAGCTAGAAAAAGTATAATTGATCAACTTGTAAAAAGATTGTCATCTGAGAAAAATATTTTTACAAAAAAAGTTAATGAAAATAAGACTTTTGTTCGTGCCGGTTGTGCCGTAGCACAGATTATTGCGCGATTGTCTCGACCATTTACTGATGGTGATTTCGTCAAAAACTGCATGCAAGCCATTTGCAAAGAAGTCTGTCCTGAGAAAACAGACCTGTTCAACAAAGTGCCATTGTCACGGATGACTTTCCAGCGCCAGATGGTTGATTTATCCAATGACATTTGCGTGACAAGCTTGCCATTTGCAAGTATTTTTCAATTGCCTTAGATGAGAGCACAGATAACGTTGACACAGCAAAGCTTTTGGTTTTTGTTTGTGCGGTGGATGAGAACTGTAAATTAACTCAGAAATTAGCAGGAATGGCCTCACTACGTTGACGTACGACTTGTGCAGATATTTTGGGAGGAGTGAAATCTGTTCTTGACGTTCATTGGCCAAAGCTCTGTAGTGTTACTAATGACGGTGCATCCGCCATGACTGGTAAAGAATTAGGACTTGTTGCTCATCTGCGATCACATTTGCGAGACATAGGAATTCCAACAGACACCACCCACGCATACCACTGCATCATACATCAAGAGTCACTGTGTACACGAGTCATTAATTTTGATAATGTTATGAAATTTGTTTTTAAATCAGTGAACTTCATATGAGCAAAAGGACTTAACCATCGACAATTCATATCACTCTTGTGTAAGGTGGTTGAGTCGAGGTTAGTTGAGTTACGAAAGGAAATCTGTGAATTCCTTGTTACCAAAGGCAAAGACACAAACAAACAGTGGTTGGCAGACTTAGCATTTTTGACAGACATAACAGAACACTTAAATAAATTTAATCTACGTCTTCAAGGCAAAGATCACTACATCTTTGATATGTACCAAGAGCTGCTGTCATTCACCTTGAAGCTACGGCTGATTTGTTCGAATCTGCAATCTGGTGATTTATTTCATTTTTCTTTTTGTTCAGCTTTTCAGAAAGAATGCCAATGTGACTTCAATAAATACCACGACAGTTTTGAAGCGTTACTAAAGGAATTTAATGAACGTTTTGATGCATTCAGGGAGCATAAGGATTTATTCAACTTCATCCGTGACCCTTTCTCTTGTGCTGTAGAATCCGTACCTGAGCAATGTCAGTTAGAAGTCATTGATCTTCAATGTTCACCAGAATTAAAGTCTGTGTACCAGCATAACTCCATTTTAACTTTTTATGGAAGTCTTAGTTCAGTTAAATATGGAGCGGTCAAAGATTTGGCTGGCCGAATCTTGTCTGAATTTGGCAGCACATACGTGTGTGAACAAACGTTTTCAGTCATGAACACAAATAAAAATAAACTGAGAAAATCTTTGACTGATGATAATCTTTGTTCGATTTTGAGGCTTGCAACAACAGAACTCGAAGCCAATATTGATAATGTTGTTGCAACTATTTCAGACTCAACCTTCTCATTAAAATACTAACATTTAGTTATTCATACATGTTTAATTAACGTTATTTTTTTTATGACATTTATTAAAAATTTGCATTCTTTGAGTTTTTTTACATTTAGTTATTCATACATGTTTAAATAACGTTATTTTTTTATGACATTCATTAAAAATTTGCATTCCTTTAGTTGCTTTACTGTGTCATCTATGTGCACGCTGATGCGGCCCTTGGCGCCCAGGGACTAAGTAATTTTGGCCCTCAGGCTGAAAAAGGTTGTGCACCCCTGCTATAGAATAATAGTGCTCTTAGTGTCAGTGTCCCGCTTACCATAATCTGAAAAACAATTCAATTATTAAAAAAAGTCTTGTGTTTAAAAATATTTTTCAAATGTATAATACATACATGGGCATATTTAAGATTAAATTTTTTATTATTAAACATTTAATTTTGGAAAGACACTATGTCTGTAGTCCAAGTTGGATTAACCCATATATATATTACTATAGGTATATGCTTCTAATTCATATCTGAAGATCTTTTTAAAAAATTTATTTACGAGTGCTATTGAATTTGACGAAAGGCGCTATAGAAACTTATTTGATTTAACGTTTGATTTATTTAAATACAGTTTATACTTTAGGAGAAATTCGTTGAGATTTACTTTTAACATACTATACTTTTTTGTATGTTAAAAATCTACAAATTAAACTTGTACCACAGAATCTGTATAACACCATTATATATAAATCAATTTTTTATCAGATGAAGTTTTGTATTTTGTAAAGAATGAAGTATAGTTTAATAGAGTTATAGACTACAACTTATAGTCGTTAATATTTTGAACAAGACTCAATTTATTTTCAAATGGCGAGTAACAGATTCATTGTAGAAAAGTCGCCAGAAAATGAAATCAAACCCAACGGTAATTTGAATAATTATAATTTGTTGGCAAGATGCAAATACAAGTTTAAATATGGAATAAAATATAAGAAGCTGTATGATTCCAATATTAACCACTAAAAGAAGATACAGTGTCAACTTCAGGGGTTAAATTCGAAGACGCAAAGCAAACCTCATTTGCTGAACCTCTTGATCCCAAACTGGGGGTTGAAGCCTCGAGAGAGCGTCTCCCCTCCTATTCAGACCCCACAGAAATCATCGCCGGCCAGAGAGCTCTTTTTGAGGTTTCATTTTAAACTTTTACTTTTTTTCACTTTGATTTTATTAGCCAAATAAACGTATTTAAAATGTACAAATTGAAAAAATGTTGTTTCCTCAAAGGCTGAAGAAGAACAGACGCCCTTCGTGAGCAAGGTGATAAGAACGCTTGCAAACCTCAGGGATGACTCCACCATCGACAACGGAAGCCAGTTGCCTCGCAAAGGCGGCGGCATTTTCCACTTGTGCAAGAAGACCAAGCCTGCCAAACACAAAGTGCATGGAAGTTTCGAGCAAAGAATTTGATTTACTATTTTTATTTTTTTTAGCTCAAATTTTTTCATTTTAATTATCTTTAACCACTTTTTGTAACCACTCTATTTGTCTCTTCTTTCTAACTCAACTATTCACCCAGAACCTCTCTAAAAAGGCTCATATTTGAAACCATATTTATTAAAGGATAACACCTGACAAGGACATTGCAGTGTATTCTCTTTTTGCCCCCTACCAGCCCTTCCCCTTGCCTACCCCTCTCGTCACCTAGCAGTTCCCTTCACCTACCAGCCCCTCCCCCTCACCTACCAGCCCCTCCCCCTCACCTACCAGCCTCTCCCCCTCACCTACCAGCTCCTCCCCCTCACTTACCAGCCCCTCCCCCTCACCTACCAGCCCCTCCCCCTCACCTACCAGCCCCTCCCCCTCAACTACCAGCCTCTCCCCCTCAACTACCAGCCTCTCCCCCTCAACTACCAGCCTCTCCCCCTCACCTACCAGCCCCTCCCCCTCAACTACCAGCCTCTCCCCCTCAACTACCAGCCTCTCCCCCTCAACTACCAGCCTCTCCCCCTCACCTACCAGCCCCTCCCCCTCAACTACCAGCCTCTCCCCCTCAACTACCAGCCTCTCCCCCTCAACTACCAGCCTCTCCCCCTCACCTACCAGCCCCTCCCCCTCAAATACCAGCCTCTCCCCCTCAAATACCAGCCTCTCCCCCTCACCTACCAGCCCCTCCCCCTCAACTACCAGCCTCTCCCCCTCACCTACCAGCCCTTCCCCCTCACCTACCAGCCTCTCCCCCTCACCTACCAGCCCTTCCCCCTCACCTACCAGCCCTTCCCCCTCACCTACCAGCCCCTCCCCCTCACCTACCAGCTTCTCCCCCTCACCTCTTTACCCCTCCCCCTCACCTACAAGCCCCTCCCCCTCACCTACCAGCCTCTCCCCCTCAAATACCAGCCTCTCCCCCTCACCTACCAGCCCCTCCCCCTCAACTACCAGCCTCTCCCCCTCAACTACCAGCCTCTCCCCCTCAACTACCAGCCTCTCCCCCTCACCTACCAGCCCCTCCCCCTCACCTACCAGCCCTTCCCCCTCACCTACCAGCCCCTCCCCCTCACCTACCAGCCTCTCCCCCTCACCTCTTTACCCCTCCCCCTCACCTACAAGCCCCTCCCCCTCAACTACCAGCCTCTCCCCCTCACCTCTTTACCCCTCCCCCTCACCTACCAGCCCCTCCCCCTCACCTACCAGCCCCTCACACCTTCCACAGGGAAAGAAGAAGCTGGGCACAGTATTGGGCGTGTACTTCCCATGCATCCAGAACATCTTCGGGGTGATCCTCTTCATCAGGATGGTCTGGGTGGTTGGCACTGCTGGCTGGCTGCACGCTTTCATCCTCGTCTTCATCTGCTGCTGCTGTGTATGTGTTGTTGCTTGTGTGTGTGCATCTGTGTGTGCGGGTGTGTGTGCTTGTGTGTGTGCATCTGTGTTTGCGGGTGTGTGTGCGGGTGTGTGTGCTTGTGTGTGTGCTTGTGTGTGTGCATCTGTGTTTGCGGGTGTGTGTGCTTGTGTGTGTGCATCTGTTTGTGCGGGTGTGTGTGCTTGTGTGTGTGCATCTGTGTTTGCGGGTGTGTGTGTATCTGTGTTTGCGGGTGTGTGTGCTTGTGTGTGTGTTTCTATGTGTGTGGGTGTGTGTGCTTGTGTGTGTGCTTGTGGGTGTGCATCTTTGTTTGCGGGTGTCTGTGCTTGTGTGTGTGCGGGTGTCTGTGCTTGTGTGTGTGCATCTGTGTTTGCGGGTGTCTGTGCTTGTGTGTGTGCTTGTGTGTGTTTGGATGTGTACGTCGATGCGTGTGCCCCTCAAGACGATGATCACCTCGATCTCGATGAGCGCCATAGCAACGAATGGAGTCGTCTCGAGTGGAGGCTCCTACTTCATGATCTCAAGAAATCTCGGTTCATCATCATCATCACTGCCATCACCAGCATCATCATCATCATCGCCATCATCACATCATCATCATCACAATCATCATTGTCATCATCATCATCACCATCATCATTGTCATCATCATCATCATCATCATCACATCATCATCACATCATCATCGTCATCATCACATCATCACAATCATCACAATCATCATCACAATCATCATCATCACAATCATCATCATCACAATCATCATCATCACAATCATCATCATCTCATCATCATCATCACATCATCATCATCACATCATCATCATCACATCATCATCATCGCCATCATCACAATTATCATCATCATAATCATCATCACCACAATCATCATCATCACATCATCATCACATCATCATCATCATCATCGCCATCATCATTATCATCAGGACCAGAGTTTGGAGGTGCTGTGGGCATCCTCTTTTACCTGGGCACCACAGTGGCAGCGTCGATGTACATAGTTGGAGCTGTTGAGATCCTTGTGGTGGGTGGGGGTTGAGGGGGTGGTGGTGGTGGAAGGGGGTGGTAGAGTGGATGGAAGGGGGTGGTAGAGTGGATGGAAGGGGGTGGTAGAGTGGATGGAAGGGGGTGATAGAGTGGGTGGAAGTGGGTGGTAGAATAGATGGAAGGGGGTGGTAGAGTTCAGTCCTTGGTCCTTCACTCTTCTCCTTGACCAAGGTTCAGTCCTTGGTCCTTCACTCTTCTGGTTGGACCAAGGTTCAGTCCTTGGTCCTTCACTCTTCTCCTTGGACCAAGGTTCAGTCCTTGGTCCTTCACTCTTCTGGTTGGACCAAGGTTCAGTCCTTGGTCCTTCACTCTTCTCCTTGGACCAACGTTCAGTCCTTGGTCTTTCACTCTTCTGGTTGGACCAAGGTTCAGTCCTTGGTTCTTCACTCTTCTGGTTGGACCAAGGTTCAGTCTTTGGTCCTTCACTCTTCTGGTTGGACCAAGGTTCAGTCCTTGGTCCTTCACTCTTCTGGTTGGACCAAGGTTCAGTCCTTGGTCCTTCACTCTTCTCCTTGGACCAAGGTTCAGTCCTTGGTCCATCACTCTTCTGGTTGGACCAAGGTTCAGTCTTTGGTCCTTCACTCTTCTGGTTGGACCAAGGTTCAGTCCTTTGTCCTTCACTCTTCTCCTTGGACCAAGGTTCAGTCCTTGGTCCTTCACTCTTCTGGTTGGACCAAGGTTCAGTCCTTGGTCCATCACTCTTCTGGTTGGACCAAGGTTCAGTCCTTGGTCCTTCACTCTTCTGGTTGGACCAAGGTTCAGTCTTTGGTCCTTCACTCTTCTGGTTGGACCAAGGTTCAGTCCTTGGTTCTTCACTCTTCTGGTTGGACCAAGGTTCAGTCTTTGGTCCTTCACTCTTCTGGTTGGACCAAGGTTCAGTCCTTGGTCCTTCACTCTTCTGGTTGGACCAAGGTTCAGTTCTTGGTCCTTCACTCTTCTCCTTGGACCAAGGTTCAGTCCTTGGTCCATCACTCTTCTGGTTGGACCAAGGTTCAGTCTTTGGTCCTTCACTCTTCTGGTTGGACCAAGGTTCAGTCCTTTGTCCTTCACTCTTCTCTTTGGACCAAGGTTCAGTCCTTGGTCCTTCACTCTTCTGGTTGGACCAAGGTTCAGTCTTTGGTCCTTCACTCTTCTCCTTGGACCAAGGTTCAGTCTTTGGTCCTTCACTCTTCTCCTTGGACCAAGGTTCAGTCTTTGGTCCTTCACTCTTCTGGTTGGACCAAGGTTCAGTCTTTGGTCCTTCACTCTTCTGGTTGGACCAAGGTTCAGTCTTTGGTCCTTCACTCTTCTGGTTGGACCAAGGTTCAGTCCTTGGTCCTTCACTCTTCTGGTTGGACCAAGGTTCAGTCCTTGGTCTTTCACTCTTCTGGTTGGACCAAGGTTCAGTCCTTGGTCCATCACTCTTCTGGTTGGACCAAGGTTCAGTCTTTGGTCCTTCACTCTTCTGGTTGGACCAAGGTTCAGTCTTTGGTCCTTCACTCTTCTGGATGGACCAAGGTTCAGTCCTTGGTCCTTCACTCTTCTGGTTGGACCAAGGTTCAGTCCTTGGTCCATCACTCTTCTGGTTGGACCAAGGTTCAGTCTTTGGTCCTTCACTCTTCTGGTTGGACCAAGGTTCAGTCTTTGGTCCTTCACTCTTCTGGATGGACCAAGATTGGAAAGAATAGCAGCTAGACATGAACTTGCTTTTATTCAGTAGGGTTGGCCTAGATGGTTAAGTCGTTTGACCTTTAAGGTCGCCAGTTCGATTCCTTTTCATCCAACCGTGAGCTATCATATTCCTATATGATGCGGTGTTTCACGACTTATGTCGTGTGAATGGCGCTTCAGTTGCGTGCCTTGGCACATTATTTATTAATAATTATTATTATATAATTAGTACGCTGATGACACCCAGATTCACGGTCATTGTTTCTTCACGACCACCACTGCTATCATCACCATCACCACTACTACCACCATCACCACTACTACCACCATCACCACTACTACCACCACCACCATCACCACTACTACCACCACCACTGCTATCATCACCATCACCACTACTACCACCATCACCACTGCTACCACCACCACTGCTATCAACACCATTACCACTACTACCACCATCACCACTACTACCACCACAACCCTTACCACTACTACCACCATCACCACTACTACTACCATTACCACTACTACCACCATCACCACTACTATTACCATCACCACTACTACCATTACCACCACCACCACCATTACCACTACTACCACCATTACCACTACTACCACCATCATCACTACTACTACCATCACCACTACCACCACCATTACCACTACTACCACCACCACCACTACCACCACGATTACCACTACTACCACCATTACCACTACTACCACCATACCACTACTACAACCATCACCACTACTACCACCATCACCACTACTACTACCATCACCACTACTACCATTACCACTGCCACCACCATTACCACTACTACTACCATCACCACTACTACCACCATACCACTACTACCACCATCACCACTACAACTACCATCACCACTACCATACCATCACCACTACTACCACCACCACCACTACCACCACGATTACCACTACTACCACCATTACCACTACTACCACCATCACCACTACTACTACCATCACCACTACCACCACCATCACCACTACTACCACGACCCCCATTACCACTACTACCACCATCACCACTACTACCACCACCCCCATTACCACTACTACCACCATCACCACTACTACTACCATCACCACTACTACCACCATCACCACTACTACTACCATCACCACTACTACCACCATACCACTACTACTACCATCACCACTACTACCACCATCACCACTACTACTACCATCACCACTACTACCATTACCACTGCTACCACCATTACCACTACTACTACCATCACCACTACTACCAACATCACCACTACTAGAACCACCACTACTACTACCACCACCACCACTACTACCACCACTACTACTACCACCACCACCACTACATCCACCACCACTACCACCACCACCACCACTACTACCCTACCACCACCACCACTACCAACACCACCACCACCACTACCACCACCACCACTACTACCACCACCACCACTACTACCACCACCACCACTACTACCACCACCACTATCACCACCACCACCACTACTACCACCACCATCACTACCACCACTACCACTACTACCACCACCACCACTATTACTGCCACCACCACTACTACCACCACCACCACTACTACCACCACCACCACTACTACCACCACCACCACTACTACCACTACTACCACTATTACCACCACCACTACTACCACCACCACCACTACTACCACCATCACCACTACTACCACCACCACCACTACTACCACTACTACCACCATTACCACTACCACTACTACCACCACCACCACTACTACCACCATTACCACTACCACTACTACCACCACCACTATTACTACCACCATCACCACTACTACCACCACCACCACTACTACCACCACCACCACTACTACCACCATTACCACTACCACTACTACCACCACCACCATTACTACCACCATCACTACTACTACCACCACCACCACTACCACCACTACTACCACCACCACCACTACTACCACCATCACCACTCCACCACAGCAATACATGGCACCCAGCTTGTGCTTCTTCGGGCCTCTGAGCGACCTGAAGAACGCCTACAACAGCTACCGCCTCTACGGCACGCTGCTGCTCGCCTCGATGATCACGTGCGTCTTCATCGGAGTGAAGTTCGTCTCGAAGCTGTCGCCCATCGCCCTCCTCTGCGTCCTCGGCTCCATCCTCGCCATCTACGCTGGCATCGCCGTCGCCAACCCTCGTCGAGGCCCCATGTGTGTGTGTGTGTGTGTGTGTGTTTGTGTGTGTGTGTGTGTGTGTGTGTGTGTGTGTGTGTCTGTGTGTGTGTGTGTGTGTGTGTGTGTGTGTCTGTGTGTGTCTGTGTGTGTGTGTGTGTGTGTGTGTGTGTGTGTGTGTGTGTGTGTGTGTGTGTGTGTGTGTGTGTGTGTGTGTGTGTGTGTGTGTGTGTGTGTGTGTAGTATGGTGCGATGTGGGGTGATGTGGGGTGATGTGGTGTGCTGTGGTGTAGGTTGAGCAATGTGTGTGGTAAGGTGTGGTGTAATGGATGATGTGTTGGAGGGATGGTGCATATATTCTCATCAACACAACCTTTGAACGATACACCATGTTTCACTACCACCAACCCCCATCATCACCAACACCCAATTAAGCACCACCACCACTACTACCACCACCATTACCACCACCACCACCACTACTACCACCACCACCACTACTACCACCCAAACAACCACCACACCACCCAACCAACCACCACCACCACAACCACCCAAACAACCACCACACCACCCAACCAACCACCACAACCACCCAACCAACCACCACCACCACAACCACACGACTACCACCACCACCACAACCACCCGACTACCACCACCACCACAACCACCCAACCAACCACCACAACCACCTAACCAACCACCACACCACCCAACCAACCACCACAACCAACCAACCACCACACCACCCAACCAACCACCACAACCACCCAACCAACCACCACCCAGCCAACCACCACCACCCAACCACCCACCCAACCACCCACCCAACCAACCAACCACCACACCACCCAACCAACCACCACAACCACCCAATCAACCACCACAACCACCCAACCAACCACCACCACTACCCAACCACCACCCAACCAACCACCACCACCCAACCAACCACCACAACCACCCAACCAACCACCACAACAAACCTAATCAATCACCACAACCACCCAACCAACCACCACCCAGCCAACCACCACAACCCAACCACCCACCCAACCACCCACCCAACCAACCAACCACCACACCACCCAACCAACCACCACAACCACCCAATCAACCACCACAACCACCCAACCAACCACCACCACTACCCAACCACCACCCAACCAACCACCACCACCCAACCACCACCACCCAACCAACCACCACCCAACCAACCACCACCCAACCAACCACCACCACCCAACCACCACCACCCAACCACCCACCCAACCAACCAACCACCACACCACCCAACCAACCACCACAACCACCCAACCAACCACCACAACCACCCAACTAACCACCACCACTACCCAACCACCACCCAACCACCACCACCCAACCAACCACCACCACCCAACCAACCACCACCACCCAACCACCACCACCCAACCAACCACCATCCAACCAACCACCACCACCCAACCACCACCACCACCCAACCACCACCACCCAACCACCACCACCTAACCAACCACCACCACCCAACCACCCCCACCCAACCACCACCACCCAACCACCACCACCACCCAACCACCACCACCCAACCAACCACCACCCAACCACCACCACCCAACCAACCACCACCACCCAACCACCACCAACCAACCACCACCACCCAACCACCACCACCCAACCACCACCACCCAACCAACCACCACCCAACCACCACCACCCAACCAACCACCACCCAACCAACCACCACCACCCAACCACCACCACCCAACCACCCACCCAACCAACCAACCACCACACCACCCAACCAACCACCACAACCACCCAACCAACCACCACAACCACCCAACCAACCACCACCACTACCCAACCACTACCCAACCAACCACCACCACCCAACCACCACCACCACCCAACCACCACCACCCAACCACCACCACCCAACCAACCACCACCCAACCAACCACCACCACCCAACCACCACCAACCAACCACCACCACCCAACCACCACCACCCAACCACCACCACCCAACCACCACCACCCAACCACCACCACCCAACCACCACCACCCAACCACCACCACCCAACCAACCACCACCTAACCATTACCACCCAACCACCATCACCCAACCAACCATAACCCAACCACCACCACCCAACCAACCACCACCCAACCACCATCACCCAACCAACCACCACCCAACCACCACCACCCAACCAACCACCATCCAACCAACCACCACCACCCAACCACCACCACCACCCAACCACCACCACCCAACCACCACCACCTAACCAACCACCACCACCTAACCAACCACCCCCACCCAACCACCACCACCCAACCACCACCACCACCCAACCACCACCACCCAACCAACCACCACCCAACCACCACCACCCAACCAACCACCACCACCCAACCACCACCAACCAACCACCACCACCCAACCACCACCACCCAACCACCACCACCCAACCAACCACCACCCAACCACCACCACCCAACCAACCACCACCCATCCAACCACCACCACCCAACCACCACCACCCAACCACCCACCCAACCAACCAACCACCACACCACCCAACCAACCACCACAACCACCCAACCAACCACCACAACCACCCAACCAACCACCACCACTACCCAACCACTACCCAACCAACCACCACCACCCAACCACCACCACCACCCAACCACCACCACCCAACCACCACCACCCAACCAACCACCACCCAACCAACCACCACCACCCAACCACCACCAACCAACCACCACCACTCAACCACCACCACCCAACCACCACCACCCAACCACCACCACCCAACCACCACCACCCAACCACCACCACCCAACCACCACCACCCAACCAACCACCACCTAACCACCACCACCCAACCACCATCACCCAACCAACCACAACCCAACCGCCACCACCCAACCACCATCACCCAACCAACCACCACCCAACCAGCCACCACCCAACCAACCACCACCACCCAACCACCACCACCCAACCACCACCACCCAACCACCACCACCCAACCACCACCACCCAACCAACCACCACCACCCAACCAACCACCACCCAACCACAACCACCCAACCAACCACCACCACTACCCAACCACCACCCAACCAACCACCACCACCCAACCACCACCACCACCCAACCACCACCACCCAACCACCACCACCCAACCAACCACCACCCAACCAACCACCACCACCCAACCAACACCAACCAACCACCACCACCCAACCACAACCAACCAACCACCACCACCCAACCACCACCACCCAACCACCACCACCCAACCAACTACCACCCAACCACCACCACCCAACCACCACCACCCAACCACCACCACCCAACCACCACCACCCAACCAACCACCACCCAACCACCACCACCCAACCAACCACCACCCAACCAACCACCACCACTCAACCACCACCACCCAACCACCACCACCCAACCACCACCAACCAACCACCACCACCCAACCACAGCCAACCAACCACCACCACCCAACCACCACCACCCAACCACCACCACCCAACCAACCACCACCCAACCACCACCACCCAACCACCACCACCCAACCAACCACCACCCAACCACCACCACCCAACCAACCACCACCCAACCAACCACCACCACTCAACCACCACCACCCAACCACCACCACCCAACCACCACCACCCAACCACCACCACCCAACCAACCACCACCCAACCACCACCACCCAACCAACCACCACCCAACCAACCACCACCCAACCAACCACCACCACTCAACCACCACCACCCAACCACCACCACCCAACCACCACCACCCAACCACCACCACCCAACCACTACCACCCAACCACCACCACCCAACCATCCACCACCCAACCACCACCACCCAACCACCACCACCCAACCAACCAACCACCACACCACCCAACCAACCACCACTACCCAACCACCCCCCAACCAACCACCACCACCCAACCACCACCACCCAACCAACCACCACCCAACCAACCACCACCACCCAACCACCACCACCACCCAACCACCACCACCACCCAACCACCACCACCCAACCACCACCACCCAACCAACCACTACCCAACCACCACCACCCAACCACCACCACCCAACCACCACCACCCAACCACCACCACCACCCAACCACCACCACCCAACCAACCACCACCCAACCACCACCACCCAACCACCACCACCCAACCACCACCACCCAAACACCACCACACAACCACCACCACCCAACCAACCACCACCCAACCAACCACCACCACCCAACCACCACCACCCAACCACCACCACCCAACCACCACCACCCAACCAACCACCACCCAACCAACCACCACCACCCAACCACCACCACCCAAACACCACCACCCAACCACCACCACCCAACCACCACCACCCAACCAACCACCACCACCACCCAACCACCACCACCCAACCACCACCACCCAACCACCACCACCCAACCACCACCACCCAACCACCACCACCCAACCACCACCACCTAACCACCACCACCCAACCACCATCACCCAACCAACCACAACCCAACCACCACCACCCAACCACCACCACCCAACCACCACCACCCAAACACCACCACCCAACCACCACCACCCAACCACCACCACCCAACCAACCACCACCACCACCCAACCACCACCACCCAACCACCACCACCCAACCACCACCACCCAACCACCACCACCCAACCAACCACCACCTAACCACCACCACCCAACCACCATCACCCAACCAACCACAACCCAACCACCACCACCCAACTAACCACCACCCAACCACCATCACCCAACCAACCACCACCCAACCACCACCACCCAACCAACCACCATCCAACCAACCACCACCACCCAACCACCACCACCACCCAACCACCACCACCCAACCACCACCACCTAACCAACCACCACCACCCAACCACCACCACCCAACCAACCACCACCCAACCACCACCACCCAACCAACCACCACCCATCCAACCACCACCACCCAACCACCACCACCCAACCACCCACCCAACCAACCAACCACCACACCACCCAACCAACCACCACAACCACCCAACCAACCACCACAACCACCCAACCAACCACCACCACTACCCAACCACCACCCAACCAACCTCCACCACCCAACCACCACCACCACCCAACCACCACCACCCAACCACCACCATCCAACCAACCACCACCCAACCAACCACCATCACCCAACCAACCACCAACCAACCACCACCACTCAACCACCACCACCCAACCACCACCACCCAACCACCACCACCCAACCACCACCACCCAACCACCACCACCCAACCAACCACCACCTAACCACCACCACCCAACCACCATCACCCAACCAACCACAACCCAACCACCACCACCCAACCAACCACCACCCAACCAGCCACCACCCAACCAACCACCACCACCTAACCACCACCACCCAACCACCACCACCCAACCACCACCACCCAACCACCACCACCCAACCACCACCACCCAACCACCACCACCCAACCACCACCACCCAACCACCACCACCCAACCAACCACCACCCAACCACAACCACCCAACCAACCACCACCACTACCCAACACCACCCAACCAACCACCACCACCCAACCACCACCACCCAACCACCACCACCCAACCAACCACCACCCAACCAACCACCACCACCCAACCAACACCAACCAACCACCACCACCCAACCACAACCAACCAACCACCACCACCCAACCACCACCACCCAACCACCACCACCCAACCACCACCACCCAACCAACTACCACCCAACCACCACCACCCAACCACCACCACCCAACCACGACCACCCAACCACCACCACCCAACCAACCACCACCCAACCACCACCACCCAACCAACCACCACCCAACCAACCACCACCACTCAACCACCACCACCCAACCACCACCACCCAACCACCACCAACCAACCACCACCACCCAACCACAACCAACCAACCACCACCACCCAACCACCACCACCCAACCACCACCACCCAACCAACCACCACCCAACCACCACCACCCAACCACCACCACCCAACCACCACCACCCAACCACCACCACCCAACCAACCACCACCCAACCACCACCACCCAACCAACCACCACCCAACCAACCACCACCACTCAACCACCACCACCCAACCACCACCACCCAACCACCACCACCCAACCACCACCACCCAACCAACCACCACCCAACCACCACCACCCAACCAACCACCACCCAACCAACCACCACCCAACCAACCACCACCACTCAACCACCACCACCCAACCACCACCACCCAACCACCACCACCCAACCACTACCACCCAACCACCACCACCCAACCATCCACCACCCAACCACCACCACCCAACCACCACCACCCAACCAACCAACCACCACACCACCCAACCAACCACCACTACCCAACCACCCCCCAACCAACCACCACCACCCAACCACCACCACCCAACCAACCACCACCCAACCAACCACCACCACCCAACCAACCACCACCACCCAACCACCACCACCACCCAACCACCACCACCACCCAACCACCACCACCCAACCACCACCACCCAACCAACCACTACCCAACCACCACCACCCAACCACCACCACCCAACCACCACCACCCAACCACCACCACCACCCAACCACCACCACCCAACCAACCACCACCCAACCACCACCACCCAACCACCACCACCCAACCACCACCACCCAAACACCACCACCCAACCACCACCACCCAACCAACCACCACCCAACCAACCACCACCACCCAACCACCACCACCCAACCACCACCACCCAACCACCACCACCCAACCACCACCACCCAACCACCACCACCCAACCACCACCACCCAACCAACCACCACCCAACCACCACCACCCAACCAACCACCACCCAACCAACCACCACCACTCAACCACCACCACCCAACCACCACCACCCAACCACCACCACCCAACCACCACCACCCAACCAACCACCACCCAACCACCACCACCCAACCAACCACCACCCAACCAACCACCACCCAACCAACCACCACCACTCAACCACCACCACCCAACCACCACCACCCAACCACCACCACCCAACCACCACCACCCAACCACTACCACCCAACCACCACCACCCAACCATCCACCACCCAACCACCACCACCCAACCACCACCACCCAACCAACCAACCACCACACCACCCAACCAACCACCACTACCCAACCACCCCCCAACCAACCACCACCACCCAACCACCACCACCCAACCAACCACCACCCAACCAACCACCACCACCCAACCACCACCACCACCCAACCACCACCACCACCCAACCACCACCACCCAACCACCACCACCCAACCAACCACTACCCAACCACCACCACCCAACCACCACCACCCAACCACCACCACCCAACCACCACCACCACCCAACCACCACCACCCAACCAACCACCACCCAACCACCACCACCCAACCACCACCACCCAACCACCACCACCCAAACACCACCACCCAACCACCACCACCCAACCAACCACCACCCAACCAACCACCACCACCCAACCACCACCACCCAACCACCACCACCCAACCACCACCACCCAACCAACCACCACCCAACCAACCACCACCACCCAACCACCACCACCCAAACACCACCACCCAACCACCACCACCCAACCACTACCACCCAACCAACCACCACCACCACCCAACCACCACCACCCAACCACCACCACCCAACCACCACCACCCAACCACCACCACCTAACCACCACCACCCAACCACCACCACCTAACCACCACCACCCAACCACCATCACCCAACCAACCACAACCCAACCACCACCACCCAACCACCACCACCCAACCACCACCACCCAAACACCACCACCCAACCACCACCACCCAACCACCACCACCCAACCAACCACCACCACCACCCAACCACCACCACCCAACCACCACCACCCAACCACCACCACCCAACCACCACCACCCAACCAACCACCACCTAACCACCACCACCCAACCACCATCACCCAACCAACCACAACCCAACCACCACCACCCAACTAACCACCACCCAACCACCATCACCCAACCAACCACCACCCAACCACCACCACCCAACCAACCACCATCCAACCAACCACCACCACCCAACCACCACCACCACCCAACCACCACCACCCAACCACCACCACCTAACCAACCACCACCACCCAACCACCACCACCCAACCAACCACCACCCAACCACCACCACCCAACCAACCACCACCCATCCAACCACCACCACCCAACCACCACCACCCAACCACCACCACCCAACCACCCACCCAACCAACCAACCACCACACCACCCAACCAACCACCACAACCACCCAACCAACCACCACAACCACCCAACCAACCACCACCACTACCCAACCACCACCCAACCAACCTCCACCACCCAACCACCACCACCACCCAACCACCACCACCCAACCACCACCATCCAACCAACCACCACCCAACCAACCACCATCACCCAACCAACCACCAACCAACCACCACCACTCAACCACCACCACCCAACCACCACCACCCAACCACCACCACCCAACCACCACCACCCAACCACCACCACCCAACCACCACCACCCAACCACCACCACCCAACCAACCACCACCTAACCACCACCACCCAACCACCATCACCCAACCAACCACAACCCAACCACCACCACCCAACCAACCACCACCCAACCAGCCACCACCCAACCAACCACCACCACCTAACCACCACCACCCAACCACCACCACCCAACCACCACCACCCAACCACCACCACCCAACCACCACCACCCAACCACCACCACCCAACCACCACCACCCAACCAACCACCACCCAACCACAACCACCCAACCAACCACCACCACTACCCAACCACCACCCAACCAACCACCACCACCCAACCACCACCACCACCCAACCACCACCACCCAACCACCACCACCCAACCAACCACCACCCAACCAACCACCACCACCCAACCAACACCAACCAACCACCACCACCCAACCACAACCAACCAACCACCACCACCCAACCACCACCACCCAACCACCACCACCCAACCACCACCACCCAACCAACTACCACCCAACCACCACCACCCAACCACCACCACCCAACCACGACCACCCAACCACCACCACCCAACCAACCACCACCCAACCACCACCACCCAACCAACCACCACCCAACCAACCACCACCACTCAACCACCACCACCCAACCACCACCACCCAACCACCACCAACCAACCACCACCACCCAACCACAACCAACCAACCACCACCACCCAACCACCACCACCCAACCACCACCACCCAACCAACCACCACCCAACCACTACCACCCAACCACCACCACCCAACCACCACCACCCAACCACCACCACCCAACCAACCACCACCCAACCACCACCAACCAACCAACCACCACCCAACCAACCACCACCACTCAACCACCACCACCCAACCACCACCACCCAACCACCACCACCCAACCACCACCACCCAACCAACCACCACCCAACCACCACCACCCAACCAACCACCACCCAACCAACCACCACCCAACCAACCACCACCACTCAACCACCACCACCCAACCACCACCACCCAACCACCACCACCCAACCACTACCACCCAACCACCACCACCCAACCATCCACCACCCAACCACCACCACCCAACCACCACCACCCAACCAACCAACCACCACACCACCCAACCAACCACCACTACCCAACCACCCCCCAACCAACCACCACCACCCAACCACCACCACCCAACCAACCACCACCCAACCAACCACCACCACCCAACCAACCACCACCACCCAACCACCACCACCACCCAACCACCACCACCACCCAACCACCACCACCCAACCACCTCCACCCAACCAACCACTACCCAACCACCACCACCCAACCAACCACCACCCAACCACCACCACCCAACCACCACCACCCAACCACCACCACCCAAACACCACCACCCAACCACCACCACCCAACCAACCACCACCCAACCAACCACCACCACCCAACCACCACCACCCAACCACCACCACCCAACCACCACCACCCAACCAACCACCACCCAACCAACCACCACCACCCAACCACCACCACCCAAACACCACCACCCAACCACCACCACCCAACCACCACCACCCAACCAACCACCACCACCACCCAACCACCACCACCCAACCACCACCACCCAACCACCACCACCCAACCACCACCACCCAACCACCACCACCCAACCACCACCACCCAACCACCACCACCCAACCACCACCACCCAACCAACCACCACCTAACCACCACCACCCAACCACCACCACCCAACCACTACCACCCAACCAGCACCACCCAACCAACCACCACCCAACCACCATCACCCAACCAACCACCACCCAACCACCACCACCCAACCAACCACCACCCAACCACCACCACCCAACCACCACCACCCAACCACCACTACCCAACCAACCACCACCCAACCACCACCACCCAACCACCACCACCCAACCACCACCACCCAACCACCACCACCACCCAACCACCACCACCCAACCAACCACCACCCAACCACCACCACCCAACCACCACCACCCAACCACCACCACCCAACCACCACCACCCAACCAACTACCACCCAACCAATCACCACCACCCAACCACCACCACCCAACCACCACCACCCAACCAACCACCACCACCACCCAACCACCACCACCCAACCACCACCACCCAACCACCACCACCCAACCAACCACCACCACCACCCAACCACCACCACCCAACCACCACCACCCACCCACCCAACCACCCACCCACCCAACCACCCAACCAACTACCACCACCCAACCACCACCACCCAACCACCCACTCAACCAACCACCACCACCCAACCAACCACCACCACTCAACCACCACCACCCAACCACCACCCCCCAACCAACCACCACCACCACCCAACCACCACCACCCAACCACTACCACCCACCCACCCAACCACCCAACCAACTGCCACCACCCAACCACCCACTCAACCAACCACCACCACCAAACCAACCACCACCCAACCAACCACCACCACCCAACCAACCACCACCACCCAACCAACCACCACCCAACCAACCACCACCACCCAACCAACCACCACCACTCAACCACCACCACCCCCTCAACCACC